>BSBK01000639.1:0-110000 GCA_027943335.1 Chamaecyparis obtusa | reverse complement strand
ATATATATCATGATGATACTTTTTGACTTAATCATTTGTGGCACAACAAATTTTCTCTCATCCCTGTGTCATGTCTGAAACTTCATGTAAAAAATCCTTCATTTTCGATCTTAGATGAGGGTTTGATTCTCCTCATCATGGAGTACATCAAGTCCATTTTTGTTCATAAGAACCCTACTCCCAAGGCTAACATTGAAAGTAGTACTGGGATAGGTTGCCTCCTAGGAAGTCTCGGTACTTCACCTCTCTACACATCATCTAGATGCAATGAGTTCCAAGTGTTACATTCATTTTCATGCGAGATGTGTTAGATTGTGAACAACTACTCATGAATCATGGGTCAATGAGTTTGACTAAAAAAAACTACCTAGTTGAATCTTGATAGAAGTATCACAATGTGTAGAATTAGTCAAAATAAGTGTAGGATTATCAAAAAGTATCATCATGATATATATCTTGGCACATATTTTGACTTAATCATATATATATGTGTGTGTGTGTGTGTGTGTGTGTGTGAACCCACAATAGTGGGTTACACTTTTTTGCCTGAACAAACACTGAACTCTACATTTTTTTAAAAAAAATCAGATTCGGCTACATATTGTCGTTAAACCGTTTGAAATCAGAAGATGAAGTAAATTAGAGTCTTTTAGGATTTTTGTCTAGATTCTAAATATATTTTTTATTTTTATTTTTCAATTGATTTGAATGGTTTTTCCTTTCTCCCACGAAAATTGGTATGTTGCTGAAAACGTCATTTTCAAAGAGTTACATTGTTTTCATAGAGCATAACTTTTTTTTCTAAAATAGATAACAATGTGATTCTTTCGAATTTAGCTTTTTAACATCCATACAAAGGGCATGCAATTGGTTTGATGACATTATCATGATTATTTCATATTTTATTAACGTTTGAAGTTGACTAAACCGTAATTTTGACATACCTTCACTACATAGCTTATAACTTGTTGTGTATTTGTCGAATTTCATTTTTATTTTTTTTGATAGAAAGATAACTTCAATACCTAGGGCATAGATGTTTTTTAGAATTTTTTTCTCTCATTTACTATTTTTCCATAACCGTCAAACATAGAGGTAGACATACGGTGAAATATCTATGTTTAGTAAAACTAAAAATACAAAGTCATAATAAAATTAATATATATTAACATTATAATCATTGGAAAGATTTTTCTCAGTTTTACCTTACTACATAGATAGTTTTGTCAAATGGATTCATTTGATTTTCCAAAAAATAAATTCGAAGTTATTTTTTGTCAACATTTTAATAGGTGCGAAGGAGACTCCATTATAGGTATGAATGAGGAGTATAGATGTTATGTCAATGTTTTTTTTATCTAAGAGGCTTTGACCTAACCATTTGTAATGAAATCCTTCAAATGGAAGCTCTCAAGGCTTAAATCATCATATTTTATTAAAAATCTGTTATTTCAGCAAAAGTCAGCATCTCTAAAAAAGTGTAACCCACCATTGTGGGGTCACCCATATATATATATATATATACACACACACAAATTTAATCATATGTAAATTTAATTATTAATTATTTAAACTATAGATATATATATCATGATGATACTTTTTGACTTAATCATTTTAGGCACAACAAATGCATTTCACTACCATTCTATTTTCTCTCATCCCTGTGTCATGTCTGAAACTTCATGTAAAAAATCCTTCATTTTCGATCTTAGATGAGGGTTTGATTCTCCTCATCATGGAGTACATCAAGTCCATTTTTGTTCATAAGAACCCTACTGCCAAGGATAACATTGAATTCAAACAAAATGTGCATCATCATTACTTGAAGATTTTTTCGTTGACCCTAAAGATTTCCCCTCTAATGAGGAGGCCTATTTTTATTTAGGAAAATGTAAACACCCTAAAATAGAGACCCCAAACCAGCAAAGTATTGTGTTGTCAAATGAAGAGGATTCAAAGTATGTTCCCTCTAAAGGGTTTTTCCTAGACTTTTATGGCCTTTCCTACGATATTAAGGATAAAAGGAAATTGAGGGGCTCATCACATTTTTTAGCTAAATGAAAGGGAAAGTTCACTACTAATTCCCATTCAGTGGGGGAGGCATGATTTTTTTCCATTTGAAGAAACCCAAGAAGAAGTCCTTTGATGGCATGAACCCTATTTTGTGATCCCCTTCTTTGTAGCCTTCACCCATGGGTTATCTGGAAGTGGGTATCCATGTTGAAATTTTGGTGAAAAATGGTAAGGATACCCATTTAGAAAAGGGTTCTTCTATCCAAGAGATCAAGAATGTAAGAAAAAATATCGAGTCGATTATGGATAGTTAGATTTTTCTGTATACTTGGATTGTTGTTGAGATTAATGCTTTAAAAGAAAACACTACTCATACTTCATCTGTGCATGGTATGGTTAAAATTATTGCCAATATTTAGGAACTAGCCATGACTATCAAGGAGATAAATGAGGGGCATGAGCTTCAGATAAAAAATTTGGAGGATTTAATGGCTAAGGTTTAGGATAAGTTGAGGGTTGTCATACTAGTAAGCCACATGACCATAGAGAACATCTCTGAAGGATTGAAGCAATTTAATGCCCATAATAAATCAATATAGGGCCTTTCCAAAGGTACATCTAGCTCCCCCATTGGTAGTGTGAAATCAAAAAAAAATATTACTACTACTGAGAATATTTCTACAACTAATGAGAAGGCATCTAGTTCTTTCCTTGGTCCAACTACCATACTTCAGAGTAGGGACAAGGGCACGTAAGCTCTTCAGAGCTCTATTCCCATATTTTTGTTGATTTTGTTTTGGTTATGCCCAACTGTTAGTTATCATATGTTTCATTTTGACTGCTTGTTCTCATTGTAAAGGGTTTAGGTCCCTTCAAAACCTTTTTTCCTTTAATCAAAAACATATTTTAGTTGGATTTTTATTAATATATCTAATTTATAGTTTTAGGATCAGTTCTAGGATCTAATGGTGCCACTATTTTCTATCAACATGTTGAATTAATCCCTTTTCCATCATCTTACTCCATGCTTTAAATTTCTATTATGCATAGTTATGTGGAGTTAAAAGTGGAAATTTAAGAGAACCCATAATGCAAAATTGAAAGAGCACAAAAGAGAAGAGAGGCACAATTACACAAGACACCTCCTACCCCTCTACTCCTCCCCCTAAAAAAATTAATAATGATGATTTTGGTAGTTTTTATTTAGTGCATGTACAATTTTCACTCTCCAAACAAGAGAATAATGGCCTTTTAATTTTGATAACTATAACTACCTTGATGAAGACAAGTCAGACTCAAATCAATATTGCTAAAGATCCAATTGAAATCCTAGCATTACAATGATGATAAATGGCCAAAAAAGATGAAGTTGTTGGAGTGACACTTATTCCTCAAGTGGCTACAAATTTATTAAAAGTTATAGAAGTAGACAAAAAATTATGCACTTTAAAAAAATGACACCTCAAAATAGTTAATATGAGCCTAAACGTAGCCCCGAAAATGAAAAAATTAAGGATTAGATAGGTAAAATTTCTAAAAAATAAGAATTATGAAATCTCCCTCCACCAAATTCCAAAGATATCTGCATCACTAGAAAGTACATGATATTATACCCCAAATAAAATAAATTCTCAAAAAAGGGAGTTTGGATGATTGAGATATTATGGTTTGAAATTTTTTTGCACAATTATGACACATGAATTACCATCACCTCCAAAATTCAAATGTCTGTAGATTTACCCTCAAAGGTTTGATTTGGATGGAATAAAATTTGATCTTGGGGTTTTTAGACCTCCTCAATGTGATTCTTGCCTCTGATTGGCAAGAACAAGCTCCAATTTTTCCCTACAATAGAAAGTCTCAAAGAGAGTCCCCCAAAATCCACCAAAACATGCACTCACATCTCTCAACTGGAAAACCAATGGCACTTTATGGGTTTTGATACCATGTAATAAATTTTCTATAGAAACAACCCAAGGTCTACTAGAGGCCAATGAATAACACAAAAGGAAGATAGACAAAATGGATAAGAACAAATTGTATTCTCATCAATGATGCAATAAATTAACTATTGAATTGAAACTAAATTGAACTAAATTGAGTTGAAGTACAATGTATATTTCCTACTTAAATAGATAAGGCAATACGAGAACATGATAACTAGGCTCGATAACTTATCACCCATACAAGGTGAAATCACTATCCACCAAAGGTGGGCCATCCTCTATTTTGCAATGAAGTATGTGCAACATGTGGAAGATGATAAAGTGATAACTGCACTAAAGGTGCAGACAACAAATAATTGGAATGTAATAACAACTATAACCACCTCAAATATAATGTCTCCTACACCATGTGAAACTAAATGTGCATCTCCCTAAGTGTCTCATATGCAAACTACTATATAATGCATTATCTTAAGTAAGCTTAAGTTAAGAATAATTAGGAGAACAATTAATTACACTAATAGTTCCAAATGCAGTATTGAATCCTAACACAACATTTAGAATGATAAAAATAAAATAATTTTTCACATAGTCTCCTAATTCAACTTTGGAGTTTTACATGCCATCTTAAACTAATTGGAAAGGTCATTTTTTTACTATTCTTTAAGTATCATTACAGCCTACCATATTACATGGAATTTTAGTCAAAGATAAGAAAGTGATTGTATTTTTCTAAGATATTGTCATCCAATGTATATGACTATTTTGCATGGATTTGAAGATAAACTAGGATATATTGGTTTAAAATGGGAGGTATTTTAATTTGCAAAAATCCTAATTATATTGAAGGAGGTGGTCCTAAAGCACTTGATAATGCTTTTGTAGAGAATATGAGTGTAAAGTCTACAATAGTTTGTGCACAATTCTTCTTCGATACTCACCCTCAATTAGTGCCCTCTGCGTCATTTTACAACTAGGGGACATTTAGTGATTGGTATGTGTGCATAGATTATTGGATATCACTATTTCCAAATTTATGAAAATACAAATACAAGAGAAATGTGATGCTTTATAGTTCCATTTTTAAATCTTGTAAAATTCTTCAATGTAGAGGAGTACTTACATCTCAAAGAAAGTAGTTACCATAAAATGAAAGGGCTTTAAAGAGTTATTTTATTTTTTAAGAGAAAGAGAGAAAAGAGAAAATTATTTTTCTATATTAAACTTTCAATAAGAAGATAGTGAGAAATCAAAAAGGTGCAACAAGGAGTCTATAAATATGTAATTAAAGGATATTTGTAAGGATCTGGACTCTTTTGAACTCTCTATTTTTGTCAACGGGACAAAGGGGATCATTTGAATCTATGTGTTCATTTAAATTTTCTTTACATTGATATATTCGTATTATTTGCAATTAATCCTTGATATTAGCTCTCATTAGATCAGATCATAGGTGTGTTTTTTATGTGATCTTTGAGTCCCAAATTGTTCATATATACCACTAAAATGAATTGATGTTGATCTCCTAACTTTTTCATGGGCATTGGGAAGATGATATTTGAGTCACTCATCTCCATTCTCTTTAATACCAATCTATAATTGCATTTGTATCATAGTTATTTACAATTTTTTTTAATTAAGTAAAATATGTTTTACAGGGTTCCTGAAACCCACAACATCTTAAAAAGTAGCAATAAAGAGTTCAAGACATAAAAAAGTATAAGAAATGAAGAAATAGGTCACTGGTAGGCCGAGAGTCATACTACCACAGTGTAGGAATAGTCAAAACAGAGCAAAAAGGGGATAGGAAAGAAGGCACCAAGAGGCAAGATTAGAAGAGGTTCCTGAGCATGACGACAGCATTGCTTTCGAGAAGCTCCATCTTCTCTACTGCCTCTTTGATCTTCTGAATTTAGTTGGAGCCTTCTCCGTCCATGTTTCTCTTTGACCTAGCTCTAGTTCTCTTACCTGGACCTTCATTGGGCTTCTCCTTTTTTTCCTCTTTGGTCATCTGCTCATCCTTTCTATCCATCTTCTCTTCCATTTTTTCTATGAGCAATTTGATGTGCTGGTTGGAGGCTTTAAGTATATTGAAATTTTTCTCTACTATCCCTTTGAGGGTTTCCTCAAGGCTTTTCATTTTACCTTCCACTTGATTGATCCTTGAGTCCAGGCATCGAATATCCTTTGTGGCTTTGTGTTCCTTGTTGTTTGTGATACTCTGGGTTTTTTCCTTGAGTTCTTCAAGTTCATGGAAGAGCCATTTGAAAGACCTGAACTAGTACAACATGCTATTCTTTGCATTGTTTAGAAGATTCATCTCCATTTCCCTGGCCTTGTCGCTGAGGATGACCAGTGCAGGGTCAATCAGGTCCTCCTTCTGGATTCTACCTTTGATGTCCTAGAGGATTTTGGGATTCACGACTTCCCTGATAATCCCCATCTGCACTTTTTTCATGTTGAAATTCCACCACAATTTTTTCCCCTTTCTAGAGTCTTCACTTTGATACTCCCCTCTAGACTAGTTCTTTTCATCAAAGAGGTCTTGAGTATTACGAGAATGGCCCCCGTAGAGGGATCTCCCTGGTCATCATTGGGCTCCTTAGTGTTAGGGTCCTAAGTATTTTCATTGGCTCTTGAAGGGGGAGGAGGGGTATTATCTTTGCTAATGGTAAGATCAACAAAAAGATGACCCGAGCTTTCCTCCTTTGTTATGTGTTTATCCCTTGTGGTTTGTTCACTTATCTCCCTGACCTCACCTTTAGAATTACCCTCCTCATCATCTGTATTCATTTCTTCCACATTGTCATTATATTCTTCTTTTGAGGAAATCTCCTTTTTGGCCTTCTTGTTGGGGGGTTTTTCTTTTTTGATCGAGCTCGCAGGTCTCTTCTTTGAGGAGGAACCCTGCTTTAGCTTTTTGACCTCTTCTTCCTCATAATCCTCAGAGTGCATTCCCACACTATCATCTTGGTCTGAGGGGACATAATTTGACCTAAAAACATCACTTATTTCCTTTTTGTCTGCTATCTCCTTCCCCATGGTTTGGGCTTTGAAGAATTCATATATTAACAGTAACAGACCCTCGTTTAGAGCAGGATTAGCTATATTTTTCTCCCTAAAACCATTAATATTTTTGTTAATTGAAGAATACAGGTAGAACAAGATGGAAACCTTCATACTGTGCCTAAGATGGTTCAATAGCACAAAGTGGTAGGTCCTAATTCTGTCGAACCTAGTGTCCAGAGTGACATAGGAAATTGGGGCCTTTAGAACAAACTTCCACAACATTTTGATACCTTTGGGCTGGTAGTAAGTTCTCATTTTAACAATATCTTTCTTCTCTTCATCATCTCTCACCAAGTCGTTGACGGCATTGTTAGAGATTTTGCAGCCCTTGTAGAATTTTTTGTCAACAATGGGGATACCAGTTACTTTCAATATGACATCCTCTGTGATAGTGAAATTCTTTCCCTCAATATCCACACTTCCTTCGTTCCAGCTTTTCACAAAGATGTTTGTGACCACCTACTTACTGCCATGTAACCTTTCAATGAAGGTTTTTATTTCCCCTTTCCACAAATCTTTCCAGACCTTAGTGTGTCTCTTCCATTTCATAGTGTCATTCATAGGCTCCTTTCTGTGTCTTTCCCCTACCATCGTACCAAGATTGATTTGGGAGATTCTCTAGTGAGATTGAAAACTATTGTTAAGATTATTTCTAGCAATAGTCGTCCTGAGCTTTCTTCTTTTTTTCCTTTGGGAATGGATGCAGTTCTTGGGAATGAATACCCAGAAAGTGTACGAAAGGGACGCATAGTAATTAGCCTTTCTGTCCCTCCAATACTTGTCATTTATGGAATGGTACCTCCAAAAATCCTCATTACTTTTCATAATTATCATTTATGATTCCCTCGTTTCCTTGGAGTCTGTCCCTATCGACTAAATCCTTCACCTCACGAGGGAAATCTCTGCCATGATGCCACCTCATCATTGCTTCATTTTTAAGTGCCAAGTTAGCAAACCAATCAGCGACATAATTGGCTTCCCTGTACATGTGGGATATGTGAACAGCTTCAAATGAATTTAGAAGGGACTGCGTTTCTTCAATCATGTTGGATATAGTCCATGAAGGGGAATGATTGAATTTTAAATAGTTAATGATGTTCACAGAGTCTCCTTCGAGCCAAAGCTTTTTGATCCCTATGTCATGGGTAAGTTTGGTGACTTGGAGGGCCGCACTCACTTTAGCAAAGTGGTTAGTTTGTGAGCTGAGATGTAAGATGATAACAGTGGATCCAAAACCAAAATAGTTCTTGATAACTCCTCCATTGTCTGCCATGCCAGGGTTCCCTTTGGCCGCACCATCAAAGTTTTCTTTGAACAAGCCTTCTGGGGGACAGCTCCAGGTGCAGTTTTGTCTTTTTTCCTTACTTCTCTTAAGGGCAGCATCCTAGACCTTTCCTGCAAAATGGTTAGAGCCACCACAGAAATAAAAGTTTTCTTTCATAGAAAAGTGGATCTTTTCAAAGATACCTTTGGGAGGAGTTGATCTATCATGGAAAATGTGATTATTGCATTGTTTCCAAACTCCCCAATAGAAGTGTGGGATAATCCAGGAGCAAAATAAACATAATTCAAAATTATATACAAGGAGAAAGCCCATTGAGAAAAGAGTTCTTGAAAAGACATGAGAAATCACTATGATAGATTCAGAACATAAAGGAGGAGATTCCAGATATTACTTACAAAAGAGTAGTGAATAAACAAGTGATTCACTGATTCTTCTTGGCATCTACAAAGAACATACCTATTGGGGATCTGGAAGACTCTCTTGATGAGATTGTCAACTACATAAGAATGCGGTTCTAAAGAAAAAGCAAGAAGAAGACATTGATTTTGAGGGTAAGGCTAGGGATCCAGGCTTTAGCCTAAATCGGTTTAGCTTCTTGAGTCTAAGACAACTAAGAGGAGTAGGTAGAGGCCATAGTGAAGTTTCCATTTGGAGAGCCTTCCCAAATAAGCTCATCCTGGGTAGAGGACAAAGAGACCGCATTGAGGGAAATCATTAGAGGGGTCAGGTCCTGAGACACCTGGGAGAGATCAACTCAATTATCATCCATTCTGTAGTTACTGACTTGGGAGCCATAGATGTGGGTGCATTCTTCCCTCCAAATATTGAGTGATGCATAATCTCTTAGTTGGCCTAGCTGAAGCTAGTTGTCATTCCAGAAGTTAATGGATTGACCATTCCCTATCTTCCATTTTTCCTTAGATTTGGCCAAATCCTTCGCATTGAGAAAAGAATTCCATATGAAAGAGCCTTTCGGTGAGTCAATCTCTTCAAAGAAGAGCTTTATTGAGTTTTTTGTAAGATATTTTTCTTCAAGAGTGTCAGGCCATTCCGCTGTGTTGTTAAAGATGCACCATATCTATTTAGCTTGAAAAGATTTGTTGAACGGTCTGATTCTCCTAATCCCAAGGCCACCAACACTCTTTGGACAACAAAATTTGTCCCAAGCTATAAGAGGGAGTCTCTTATGGTCTTCAATGCCACACCAGATGAATCTTCTATGAATACTTTCCATGGCCTCTGCAACTTTTACAGGAATGGAAAAGAGGCTTAAAGCATAGGTTGGGAGGTTTTGCACCTGGTAGATTTGACCAATTTGATTTTTCCTACCTGACTAAGGGACACCCCTTTCCAACCTACTAGCTTCCTATTGAATCTATCAATTAATTTATTCTAGAAGGCTTCCAGAGGTTTAACGCCTAAAGGCAGGCCTAGATAATTGGAAGGGAGAGAATTTATACTATAGCCCATGATGTCTGCTATTCTCCTTTGTCTGCCCTCTAGATTATTAATGAAGAATATGGAACTTTTATTTCAATTAATGGATTGGCATGTCGCACTGGTGTAGGAGTTGAGAAGATCCTTCACCACTTTGGCTTCTCCCATCGAGGCCTCACCTCCAGGAATGGTGTCATCAACAAACTAATGGTGAGAGAAGACATAGGTCCCAGAAGAAGGTTTTAAGCCTTTTAGAGCCCCTACACTCCTAGAGGAAGATATGGGCCTTCCAAGGCATTCCACTAGGATGATAAAAAGAATTGGGGACAGGGGACCCCCTTTTCTCAGACCCGTGGTGGGTTTGAAAAAATCTGATGAGGAGTCATTGACCAAAATTGCCAGAGAATGAGTTGAGATGATTTGTTGAAGGATCTTATGGGAGTGAGTATTGAAGCCAAAGGCATCAAGAACTCTAAGAAGGACCTACCAGTCAACCCGGTCATAAGCCTTGGAGAGGTAAAGTTTAAGGAGAAATCCTTCTCTTTTCCCTACTTCTAAGGAGTGAATAACTTCATGCACCATCCTGATGGAGTCCAATATCTGTCTACTAGGCACAAAGCTAGATTGTTGCAATGCAATCAAGGAGGGGAGGGCTTTAAGAATCCTAGAGGTGATAACTTTGGAGATGATCTTGAAGAAGGAGTTACACATACTAATGGGTCTGAAGAGCTCCATTGAATCCGCCCCAGTGGTCTTGGGGATGAGCACTAAAAAGGTGGCATTAAGCTCTTTGAGGAGATTTTTTGATCTAAAGAATACCTACACCGCTTTGACCACATCATATTTCACCACATCCCAAAAAAGATGAAAAAATAACATAGGGAAGCCACCAGTGGCTTTGTCTCCTGGAAGAGAGTCCAGGGTTTTCTTGACTTCAACCATTTCCTGGATTGAGAAAAAAGATTTTTTTTGGCCTTCAGTGATAATTTTCAGAATGTTGTTTAAAGAAGCATATCCTGATCCACCTTGGACATCTCATGATATTTTGAGAGGAGAGATGAGAACAAGGCAATGGCTTCTTCCGTTATGTCCTTTTCCTCTTGCAAGATCTGGTCTCCCTTCTTAATTCTTCTTATTCTGTTAGTCGCTCTGTGTCTCATAGTAGAGAGATGGAAGAACTGAGTGTTTTGGTCTCCTTCCCTTAGCCAAATGGACCTAGCTCTCTACTTCCAGAAAGTCTCCTCCTGTCCTATAATATTATGATACTCTGACAGGATAGTTTTCTCCTTCATCAATCTATTCTCATCATAGCCCTCTTTTTGGATTTATTCTTGAATGAGATTTAGGTCCATGATCATCTTATCTTTGGCAGTGAAGATATGGCCAAATTCTTCCTTGTTCCACTATTTGAAATTAAATTTAATGTTCCTAAGCTTTTTTGCCAGCCTGAACATGGCGGTGCCCTAAAATTCTATATTCCACCAATCTTTGATTTTTTTTTCAAGTTAGGGTGAGAGACCCACATTTTTTTGAATCTGAAAGGAAAACTCCTTTTCTTGGTTATTTGGTTGAGAGAAAGGCAAATGGGAGAGTGATCAAAATCAGCTCTGACCAAGGCAAAGAGGTTGAGAGAATAGTGATGCATCCAATCCATAGTGATCAAAAAACAATCTAACAAGACTTGAATACACTCCCTACCTAATCTCTTATTGGACCAGGTGAAATTAGCTCCTTGGAGATCCAGGTCGAGGAGGGCCTGATCATTAATGAAATCCATTAAGTCTTGCTTGCTTTCCAGGTCTGAGGAAATCCCACCCTATTTTTCCCTTTCTTTGAGGGGAGTGTTGAAATCCCCCATGATAATTCCCTTTGAGAGGTTAGAGGAAGTCAGAGTAGATTTGACCTTATCCCAGTACGACCTTCTACCTTTTTTAGAATTAGGAGAGTAAATATTCAAAATAAACCAGCTATCATTGTCTATTATTTTAGTAAAGTTCATAAGGAGGAGGTTACCTTCTTCATGGATTACTTCATCCTTGAGATGAAAAGAGTTCCACATAGTCATCAGACCTCTAGAAGCTCCTTCAGAACTGGTGGCTTTGGTTTCCATGACTTTGCTAAATTTGATTCCTTCAAGATTGTCCTTCTTCATCTTGGTTTCCCGAATTAACATTATGTCAGGTCTATGATCCCTTATCATTTCTTATAACATCTTGCTTGTGTGAGTTATTCAGCCCATGAATGTTTTAGGATATGACTTTCATTTCTTATTGGAGGTGCAGACTCCCTGGATGGTCTTCTGGGTCCCATCTGCTATATTCTTGCTAGCTTCTTCTTTCCTGATCTAACTAGCTCTCTTTCTCCCTAGAGTTTTTTATTTGGCCTCGACATCTGCTTTATTTCTACTTCTGGTTTTTGTTGGGGAGATCGGAGAGGGATATCTGCTATTAGATTTCTTTTTCTTCTGGACCGTAATCCAGTTACCCTCCTTTGCTTCTTTGTATTTTGCAAAGAGCTCTTCCATTTTAGTGAGCTACCTTAGGGAAGTTCAATCCATCATTTCTTCCATTTGTGAGACCTGCCATGAGGCCATTTTCTCAAGGTCCAAGGATTTGATTCTTGTGACGGGATGCCTCTCTACATGTTCTTCTTTGGATTGGATAAAACTTCTTCCAGAGGGGAATCAAAGGAGTTTGGGACAAAGGAGATGAGGGTCGTTCTAGGGTAAGAATCACCTCCTTCAGCCAAGTCATCTTCCTTGATCTCTTCTGAGATTTCTTGCTGGAGGTTGACTTCCAAACCTATACCTTCCAAGGGAAGAAACTCCTCTCTGTTCTCTAGATTTTCTTTCTATTGGCTTGTCATCTCCCCTTCGTCTATTTTTTCCTTTTTAGCCCTAACTTCCTAGATTTCAAGGATAACCTCTACTTGGTCCTTTTTCTTCCACACTCTTTGGGTGTTGGCCTCAGAGCCCTCCTCGAGTTTTGTGTTCTTCTCCCTTGTTGGGTCTTCTTGTTCCCAGCTCATGTTCTTTCCAGAGTTATTTTTTCTTTGGGCATTTCTAGCTTTCCTTTCTTTCTCCAAGCTCTGGAACACGAGACATGATTTGGTAATGTGCCTTGCTTTCTTGTAATGGAAGCAGGTGAAAGGGACGCTTTCATAGTCCATCTTCTACACACATCTTCCTAGTTTAGAATGAATCTCTATGGTTTTTGGCATGCCTTGACATTCTTCCACCCCTATGCAAATCCTAGCATAGGTGAGGCATCACCTTGCCACTGTAACCAGTTCGATTGAGAGAAGGGTGCCAAAGGATTTGGCTATACCATCGAAAATGTCTTCATACCAGAACTCCAAGGGGAGTTCTGGTAGTCTAACCCACACAGGGGCTTGGACAAAGAAGGAATCATTAAGGTCAAGCTTGGGAGACCATTTTTGCAGTGCCAAAGTAGCCTTTCCTATTTCCCAGGTTCCAGCAAAAATGATTTTATCTAGGTCCTCTTTGAAGGAGAACTTAAATGACAGAAAGCCCTTTGCCATGGCAGTGATTTGCACTTGACCCTTTAAGTCCCACTTCTTTTTTGCAAAGACCCTGACTATATCTATATTGGGTCTTGACCCAACAAATTTTCTGACTAGGGCATGAGCCATGGTTGCAATATTGTGATCAACCAGCTCATCAGGAATCTCTATGGCATATTTCCCTTTTTCCTTGTTTGATAAATCTTGAATAGTAGGGAAAGAGGACTTTCCTATGGGTTTAACCCCAAAGAGAGTTGACCACTGACGGTTGAGGGCATTCCCATCCTGATCACGTGCCTAGGTCCTCGTGACTAAGGATGGTCTTGGAGGAATGCCAGGAATCTCTTCCCCCACCCCTCCACCCTTTCCAGGGTCTTTCTTCTTATCACGTGGGGCCCCATCCTTTTTCTCTAGATCTGCAGAATCCTGTTCTACAAGGGATCCATCAATGAGGGCAAAACCTGAGGATCCCACAACCTGCAGGCCAGGATTCCCGCCTGCCTTCAAATTCAAAAGACCTCCTACTCCTTTCACTCCTACGCTTGCCATGTTGTTGCAGGTGAAAGGTTATTTACAAATGTTAGTTTACCTTATCTTCTTTCTATTTAAAAGTATACCCAAAATAATCAGAATTAAATCATATGAGGGAGACACCTCTAAAATTCAGTGGAAAATTGATATTTCAATAAAAAAAATTCCAACTATTATTTACTGATTTGTTTTTCATCTTGGGCATATTGAGTCATTTTTATGATCATCCTAAAAGGCCAATATGTTAACTAATAATAATATTGGTTCCTTTACTTTTTTTAGTCTTATCAACCTAAGTTTAATTTTAATATTAAATTATATGATATTTGGAGCACTCGTTCAAGTTTAATTCTTTCTCTTGTAGATTTTCTTCTTCCTTAATTTGATTAACAACAACCTCTATGATGCACTATATTCCACTTTATTGTGATATTTTTCCCCGTTGCCTTCCTTTCCTTCATGTTCACCAAAATTGCTAATTGAATCAGTTTCTTTAACTCTCTATTCTTCTTATCATTTCCCTTTTCCACAGATGCTCTTTTATTTGAAATTTCATTAATCCTTTTATGAATATCTAATAATTTATTCTTGAATTTCCTAATAGGATCACATCTCTTTGGAGGTCTTTTTGAGAACCCCCTTTCCAATTTTCATCTTCTTGGTGTCCAACCCCCTCTCATAAGATTGTGAGAGAAGAGTACTCACCAAATATAATAAGATCTCTCTATTATAATCTTATTTTTATCAAATTATCCTCTATCATAATTGATATATTAGCTATCTAGGCATCTCTTTTAATCCTTTTAATTAACATTTCAATTATTTTAGATATATCTTTTATCTTTTACCATGGTAGACAAAATCAACTAGAGAAAATTAATATTTTACATTAAGATATTTGAAAAATTTTATTTATACCGTAATTTAAGTATGAACAGATTACATACATTTGTAGTAAGAAATAACATTTCTAGATAATAAAATGATGTCATAAACAACATCTTTTGGGGAGACAAATCTCTTAGTTTCTTTACATCCTCTATGGCTTCTCCGAGTCAAGACAAAGGCACTCTCAGTTCAACATCAAAGAACAAAGAGGTGTCCAGGCGACGGTTCCAGCCACATGTTGTAGCATTTTTATCTAAAATTTGGGGGGGGAATACACCTCTCATCGGTTCATTCAGGGACTCGTTTGCATTCGATGATTGAAACCGACCACTGGATAGCCCATGAATCGTTTCCCGTCATTCAAAATCCCGTTACCATTCACCGCAAATTGAAGCGTTAGGTTTCCAGCAAGGTTGCGAATTACAGTCACGTCTGCTTTTACATGGAATGAATCGTGTGAAAGGCAATGGCAAACCAAATAAGATAAGCGAAATATAAACCTGTTATTATAACAAGAGAAGATGGAAATCTTAATGTACTCAAATAGATAAGCGCTTGTTTCAATGTCAGCGACTATGGCGGGGGTGCCAATTATTGAGTTGCTGCCGTCTCCTCAACAAAAATTGCCTTCCAGTATGAAGGAAGCCAATTTATATCGGCAAATGTGTGAGCTCTGAGAAAGCATTCGGCTTCATATTCCAGGTCGCAGTCATCTCTCACTGAGACGGAAGCCGATCTTTTAAACATGGGCTGCAAAGCGAATGTTATCTCAGAAATTGGTCCCAGCATTCCCAGAGCCAATTTGGTGGCCTTGAGATCTTCATCTGCTTCTATAAAAGTTATGATGCTTGCGTAACCTTGGGAAGGAGGTGCAGGCGCTACGATTCTCATTCCCACCACGTATTCATAAACTCCACTGCCTTTGTTGGCGAAGCTGCTACCGTGGGCTCCTATGAAATAACGTCAGCTGCAGAAACATAGCTGCCTTTGTTATATTATTCAACTGTTTCAAAACAGTAAATTTAACATAAAGGGAACATCAAACTTATTTTTTTTAATAACCTAGTTCAAAGAAACGTCTCTCATACAATTGGAAAATTCTTGAATTCAAACTCAATTTTTTTAATAATCTTAAATTAATTTAATAATAATAATAATATATTTAATGATCATTCAGATTTCTCTTCATACCTTTCTACAATGTCTTATAATTAAAATTTCATAACACATTTTGAGGGTCAAGATATTAAATTAATAATATACTTGAAATTTTATATCTAAAATTAAATCTATGGTAATAGATTGGAGTGGATATTCCTCGGCCGACAACTTTGAATGTAGACAACATTTACTATGCAAAGCAAGAGGTTATTCTTACGTTGTGGAGACGATTAAGGTGAAAATATGTTAGTGCATCAAATTGACAAAGGGATAAGTGTAAACTAAATTAGTATGCCTTGCCTTGTGAAATACGCATGAAGATAGAGTCTTCTAATGTCTTTTTAAATACTAAATAATTTAATATTGAAATATTCATGGATTTGAACTCAATTTTCTTCCTAATCGTATTTCATTTAAATATCAAATAGTTTGATAGTGAAATATTCAATGATACTCAATGTGTTTTTCCATACACGCTTCTGCACAAATTTGTCACCATTTCTTGTTTCATAAGAACATTCTTGCATACCTAATAATATAGATTGACACCTATAACAGGACGTCATAGAATCAAGATACCCAAATTGCACACCAATAGTACTTGTATTGCTAGGTGAGTGGAGGAAAATACCATTCACAATGGCATGGGCTATTACTATAAAAAAATTCCAAGGTCTAATATTGGACAAAGCAACAACTAATATTGAAAAAATAGAAAGACAATGATTGACAAATATTGTATCCAAATCCAAGTCACTAGGCAGCCTCTGCATTGAATGAGAGCTCAAAATTAGTAGTGGATGTCACTTGCACTTCAATTCCTCATTTGAAATGTCTGGCCAAATGTTTTTCTTTTTTTATAAAATGTTCAAATAAATATTTTTACATAAATTAGAAACTCCCTATCTTTCCATGTGCAGATTCCACACAAGGTTATCTTCATGAGAATGGTATTCCCCAAGTATATCTACATTAATTTATATTTTAAAATTTGTGTTCCTCAACATATTATTACTATCGACATACCCATTGCACCACCTTATGGTGCAAGTGATAGTATTATAAAAGCCAAGAACATACTTGAAGTGAAGAAAATATTGATAATGGTTATTGTTTGTCTTCTAAAATTTACCTAATATAAAAAGAAAGAACCATTATCAATATTTTTTTCACTTCAAATATGTTCTTGACATTTATAATATAATTTATAATTTTTATTTCTTAAAATCTTTGTCTGATGTGATTTGTGAATCATTTCCAAGAATCAGTGTTTCGTTATCAATTATACCTTTATTATTTTTTATTTTACTAAGTGATTCATGATATATTTACACTCAGTTTAATAGGTAGTAATTATGGACTTTACCTCCAATTTTTCTCATTTGATGAGAAAATAGCAGAGATTATATGATGTCAATGGAAATATATTTTGTATTAGTTTGCTTATGATATTATTTTAGGTCTATTATACACTTTCTTGATATATTCAATTTATTGTTATAATGATGAGTTAATATTAGTGTGATTGAGGATAGCTTGACTCGCAATTTTAAAAAATTATAGAAATTTTAACCATTGTTAGTCCTTACAAAACTTGGATATATGAAATAAGGGTGAGGGAATTCCAATAGTCTACCTATTGTTAGATTGGAATAATTAATTACAAATTAGATCTATGTAATGTATAGATATACACTCAAAAATTCAATTAGAGAAACAAATATTTTGTAGAATTAAAAAAATCACAAAACTTTCAACACCTTGCAAATCATATCCAGATATTTATCGCAACTCAACTCTATCATCAAATATTAAGTTATGTCTAGAACATTTCATTTTTTTAGTTTTTATATCTAGTTTCAATAAATTTAATTATCTATCCTAACATATTTATCTAGATTGATTAAGTGCTTAATTAAATATAATTATGAAATAAAGTTAAACAATTTAATGTTAAATATTTATAAACACAAATAAGTCACATAAACCTTATTGAGGAATAATATAGGTTGCAAATTAAATAACCAAATAAATTAACTTAAAAGAGTAGGTATGTCCTTCTTTGTATACTCATTGAATTAAATAATCAAATCATAATAATGATCAATATAAAATATAATGGATAAAAGAAGAATCTTAATAAGTAATATTTTAAATTGGAAATAAATAGTATTTTAACGTAAGTCATCCAGATTGTGAGGCATGACGTCATGGCCATGACGGTTAAAGAACAGAGCTATAAAATAAAAATTAAAACTATGATAACTAGGTTGTGGAGAGCTCACTAGATCTGTTGGGAAAGAAAGAACAGATTTTAAATTGGTCATGTTGATTTTTGGAGAGTCAAAATTAGGGTAGAGAGGAAGCCATTTATATAGTTATAATGCTTGCAGTCAAAATTTACTTATTGCAAAACTAGTGAGAAATAGAAATTCAAATCTTTTTGCTCCCTTAGTCCCCTTCATTTACTCAAGAAAAGCAGCCGTTCATCATGCTGTATTTTCTCTAGAAAAGCAGTATGAACCCATTACCTGTTTCAGGATTCCATGTGCTCTAATGGCTAAACTAAGAGGGCGCATATAAAATTACTATGTATAAATAGTACAGACATTATTATATTAATTCTTTGCAAATATTTTAAAACGTCAAAGACTTTTGTTGGTGTTAGTTGGGGGAGGGATAATTCAGTTGTAGTCAACGTCCATCAACAACATAGAGTCTAGTTAATATTTAATTGTTATTCATTTAGATTTTACTTTTATATTAGTCAGGTTTTAAGGAAAAATAAAATTATGAAATAAAACTAAACAATCAAATAATTTGTTAAATCACTTATAAATTATATAAATAAAAAAATAAACTATTGAGGTGTAGATAATGTATATGGGTGAATAGAATTTGTTATAGTATTAGATTATTTTCTATTATTTAAGAAAATTTTAAATATATATTTAATTTAAACATCAAGATATAAAGTCTAGTAATATGATCAAAAGGGAATATATAAATGAGAAAGTTATTAAATATGATAGCTAGTAAAATTTTTATATGACAATATAAAGTATAGATTAAAATAATATTAGATCTAATCACGTATCAATTGTCTAAATTTCATGTACTATCATGTTATTTAATAATTTAAAAGAATATGTTGTAATAGTATATGTCATAATCTAAACTAGTTGTTTTATGAAACTATTCCCATGTTCACTTGTTCCTAAGACTAATGGAGTGGTTGCATTTGTCATAATTAATTTAATTAAGATTGTAACATATTTTTTATTGTAATTATTTTAGTAGCATGTATGCATGTGTGTTAGTGCATCTATTATTAAATCAAACTTGATGAATAATATACCACATATATCTAGAGTGCATTCCATGAGAATGATTAAGAGAATAGTACTATAAAATGAATAAAGATCTACAATAATTAGAATGCTTAGGACCTGTAAATGACTATGTGTAGTATTAAGAATTTGTACGCTCTTACAATTTCACATTATATTTTATGTCCACTTTGGTTTCCATTTCCTTACTATTTTTTAGGCTTCTTTTAATCAATGCATTTACCATTTTTCTTGTCAAGGTGCTCATGTTTCCTTTTTATGGACACTTTTTCTTAGAACCTTTAAGTTAGCCTCATGTTTCTCGAGTCTCTCATAATCTTTTAACATAAATTGTCTACACACTACATCATGCTAGCATCTTGCAATATTTTTTTATTTGGTAATAATTTCTAAACATTTTTACACTTTTCAACTTCCTAGTTCAACAACAATAGCTCATCATGAGTCTAAATGCATAATCATCATCTTTCTCTTCCTCCTTGTCTATTTTTGTAATTTATCTTTTTTCATTTAAGTTCTCTATTTACCCTCTTTGCTATGAATTTATATTTTATAGATAACTAAAAATCTCACTTGAGCTGGACAACTCTCTCAAGCTCTTTATAAGACTCTTTAAAACTCGCTTTTGCTCCGATATTTTTGAATCTTATAGAGATTATAAATTATTTCATATTGTTATTGCAAATTCATTTTCTATTGTCTCGAGCACCTTTAGATTATCACACCCATTCTCTTTCATTTTAGTCACTATTCTTAACTCCCACCTTTTGATTATCGCATCCAATCTCTTTCATTTTAGTCACTATTTTTAACTCTATATGTATCTAGATTGAGAACACATGCACATAATTTTATTTCTATCTATCTATCTATCTATTTTGGCTCATGTCGTGGTGGAGATATTGAAGAAAGGATGTGAATGACATAAATTCTCAACATTCCCAAAATATTTTTCCTTTTTCTTGTATTTGTGGGTTTTAGAGCGCTCAATTGTTAAAAGGTTTGCATGTGCTTTCTTATATGTAAATGCATTTCTATTAGTCATTTAAATTATTTAAATCTTAGTTTTGTTTTTTTATTTTTGTGTGCGTGTGTGTTTTATTATAGAATATTTGCTATTGTGTTTCCTTTTCTATATGTCTTTGTTGGCTCGCTATTCATATGGGTGATATTTAGAAAAAAAAGAGAGGGGTAAATTCTACTATTCAGAGCTATGAACCAATGAAGCCACAAATGGGGAAACTCATGTCTATTAGAATTTGAACCTTGATGGAAAGAACAACACAACTACTTAACCATCACAACATATCAAGATTGTCTGATTGATTATTGTGTACATATGATTGGTTATTGTGTACATATATAGATATTTCTACAAAATATTGGCATCCTTATGAAAACTTTTGAATTTTGACCTAAGGTTCTTTACTAAAGTAAAGACCGAGTCGTGGTTATTCATAGGAAAATCGAGGCGGTCTGTTTAACGAAGGACAGGAGCGCTCTTGAGAACCACGGTCTCAAGAGTGAGTCCAGGGCCGAATCCAAACAGCACTCCCATGTCGAGCCCTTCTCCCGTCGTCCCACATCCATTATCCCTAGACGATTTCCTCATTTCGTCCAATACAAAAAGCACGCTGGCGCTCCACATGTTCCCGTACTCACTCAATACGTGTCTACTGGCCCTCATCTTTCTCGGATCCAATTCGAGCTTCTATTCCACTTGATCGAGAATCGCCGGTCCTCCTGGGTGTACAACCCAGAAGAGTTCATTCCAGTCAGAGATGTTGAGTCGCCCGAACGCCTCCACGAGACCCGCTTCGATGTTGTTGGAGATGATCCCCGGCAACTCCTCTTCGAGGTGGAAGACGAATCCGACCTCACTAGTATGGCCGTCGATGGTGCCTGCGGAATCGGGGAGAGTGGTCTGAGCAGTCCAGAGGAGGTCGAAGCAGGGCTTCTCCGAGGACTCAAAAGGAGCAGCTCCCACGATGGCTGCTGCCGTGCCATCGGCGAAGAGGGTGTGTCCGACTAGAGTGTCGAGGTGAGTATCGGAGAGCCCACGAAAAGAGGCGGCCGTGACCTCACTGCAAACGACCAGGACTCTTGCCCGCGGTTGTTCTCAGCGATGTCCTTGGCCACTCTCAGAACCGTCCCTCCGGCATAGCAGCCCAGATCGTACATCATCATTCTCTTCACGGAAGGCCCCAGGCCAAGCAGCTTGGTGAGGTGATAGTCGGCGCCGGGCATATCCATTCCGTTGGTGGAGGCGAAAACGAGATGGGTGATCTTTGACACGGGCTGCCCCCATTCCTCTATTGCCTTGGCAGCCGCCTCTTTGCCCAGCCTCGGCACCTCCACCACCGCCATGTCCTGCCGAGCATCCAACGACGGCGCCATGTAGCTGCACAGATTAGGGTTTTCCTTCACTATCTCCTCCCTCAAGTACATGTACCTCTTCTTTATCATTGTCTTCTCGCCTGCAACATCAACATAAACGTACCCACTACCATTAACACATAAACCTTTAAAACATGGAGTGAAAATTGATGGAAAGGCTATGGGCTGAGATATTCTCTTGAACCTCTCCTTGAGCTCGGTCATGTGGTCGCTGGTGGTGATGCGGAAATAGTAGTCGGGGTAAGAGCTCTGCTCAAACACGTTGGGAGGAGTAGCCGTTCCGATGGCCAAGATGCTTGCAGGTCCATCAGCCCTCCCGGCATTCCACATTGCTTGCAAATCCACCATCTTCCCTCCTGACATCCTGATCGATCTCTTACTACTAGATGCTTGCAATGCAATATGAAACTGCGGATGCGAGGGAAAGGAGGAATTTGAAAGCAAGAGTAGCTGATAAATAACAAATATATTCGAAATAGTGATGCGCATATGAATGCGATAGTGGAAACATAATATGCATATTTAATGAATAAGATGAATTATTGAAACCAAACTTTATTTATTATTCCATAAAACTAATGTATTACTTTTATATATTATTCAACTGTTTTGAAAACTGTATATTCCACCTAAAGGGAATATCAAACTGATCATTTGAAATAACGTAGTTCAAAGACACGTTTCTAATAATACAATTGGAAAATTCAAATTTAAACACAATTTATTTAATAATCTTTAAATAATTTAATAATAATAATAATAAAATATTTAATGATCATGGCAGATTCCTTTTCGTACCTTGCTATAATGATCTATAAGTAAAATTTTATAATACATTTTGTAGGTCAACATGTTTTAAAAAGTTAATAATATACTTAGACATTTTATATCTAAATTAAATTCATACTAATAGATTGGACTAGATATTTCTCGGTTGACAACTTTGAATGCCAAAAACATTTATTATTCAAAGCACAAGGTTGTTCTTATGTCTATGCAACCAAATATGGTGAAAATACATCAGTGCATCAAATTGACAAAGGGATAAGCGTAGATTAAATCAGTATGCCTTTCCTTCTCAATCATGCAAGCTAAAGTCTTACAATGTGTTTTTAAAAAATAAATAATTTAATACTGAAATATTTACAGATTTGAACTCAATTTTTATCCTAATATTATTTCATTTAAATATTAAATAATTTGGTAGTAAATATTTAGTGATACTCAACATGTTTCTCCATGCATGCTTCTACACAATTTTTTCACTATTTCTTGTTTCACAAGAAAGTTCTTGTATACATAATGACACATATTGATACCTACAATGAGTCACCATGGAATCAGGATAACCCAAAATCCATACAAATAGTACTTGTATCCAAAGGCGACTGTAGGAAAATACCATTCACAATGGGATGGGCTATTATTATACACAAATCAAAAGGTCTTAAACTAGACAAAGTAACAACTAATATTGGAAAATAAGAGAGACAAGGATTGCCATGTATAGTTGTATCCAAACCCAAGTCACTTGGCAACCTTTGCATTGAACAAGAGCTTAAAACTAGCAGCGGATGTCACTTGCACTTCAATTCCTCATTTGAATTATTTTGGGAAACAATGTTTTTTTTCAAAATGTTCAAATAAATACAACACATAAATTAAAAACTCCCTACTTTTCCATGTGTAGATACCACACAAGTTTATCTTGAAGAGGAGAATGGTGTTCCCCAAGTATATTTGCATTCATTTATATTTGGAATTCTATGCTCTTCAACTTATTATTACTATCGGTGTACCATTACACCACCTTATGGTGCAAGTGCTAGCATTATAAAAGCCAAGAACATACTTGATGTGAATAAAATATTGATAATGGTTCTTTCTTATCTTCTAATTTTCTAATATAAAAAGAAAAAAACTATTGTCAATATTTTCTTCACTTTAAATATGTTCTTGATATTTATAATTTAATACATATTTTTGGTTTCTTAAAAAATTATTTTCTTGATGTGGTTTATAAATGAGGAATTGAATCATCGCCAAGAATTGGCATTTCATTACCAATTGTGATTTTATTATTTTTTATTTACTTAGTGATTCATGATATATTTACACTCGATTTAATATGTAATAATTATGCACTTTAGCTCCAAATTTTCAAATTTGTTGAGAAAAACATAATTATTATATGATGTCAATGAAAATTTATTTCACATTTGTTTACTTATTATATTATTTAGGTCTATTATATGCTTGCTCAATATATTCAATTTATTGTTATAAATACGATTTGATATGAGTCTGATTGAGGATACCTTGACTCTAACAATTTAAAAATATTTGTAGAAATTTCAACCATTGTTAGTCCTTACAAACGTTTAGATATAGGAAATAAGGGTGAGTGAATTCCAATAGTCAATCTATTGTTAGATAAGAACCAATAATTACAAATTAGGTCCTTACAAGGTGTAGATACACAATTTAAAAGCTCAATTAGAGAAACAAATATTTTGTAGAATTTAAAAATTCATAAATCTTCCAACACTTTGGAAATTATATCCTAATATTTATCACACCACAACTCTATCATCAAATATTAAGTTAAATGTAACAATTCATTTTTTTAGTTTTTGTATCTAATTACAATAAATGTAATTATCTATCATAATATATTTATCTTAATTCATTGTGTGCTTAAGTGAATACAACTCTCAAAATTAGTTAAAGAGTTGTATCTTAAATATTTATAAACAAAAATAAGACATACAAATCCTAGTCAAGAATAATATAGGTTGCAAATTAAATAACCAAATAAATTAACTTAAAGAATAGGTATGTCCTGCCTTGTATACCCATTTTATTAGATAAGCAATTAATAATAATGATCGATATAAAATATAATGAGAAAAAAAAATAATCTTAATAAGTAATACTTTAAATTAGAAATAAATAGTATTTTAACTTAAGTCATCAAGATTATGAAGCATGAAATCATGGCCATGACGGCTAAAGAATAGAGATAAAAAGATAAAAAGTAATAACTCAGATAACTAGGTTGTTGAGAGCTCACTAGATCTCCTAGGAAAGAAAGAACATATTTTTGATTGGTCATCTTGATTTGTGGAGAGTTCAAATTAGCGACTGAGTGGAAGCCATTGCTATAGTTATAATTCTTGTAGTAATAAGTTACATATTGCAAAACAAGTGAAAAATAGGAATAGAAATAGAAATCTTTTCTCCTTAGCCACCGTCATGGCTCATAATAGGGTGTTTTCATTTGCTCAAGACTGCCTCTTGCTAACTCTGCAAGACTACTCAAGCTTGTTCTCAAACTTGATGTTAAGTTCATTGCCTCTAAATTCCCCTTGACCCCCTTTTATACTACTCTGATTGTTTCTAGTTGCTTCTAGTTGCTAGAAGATTCCACAAACTAGAAGTTTCTAGAAGTTTCTACAAACTAGAAGTTTCTAGAAGGAGTCAAATAATTAATACTAACACTCCCTCTTAGCGAGAAAACTATTCTACACAACACCCAACTTATCTCTAAAGAAGATGAATTTTGCCTTCCCCAATGCCTTTGTCAGAATGTCTGCTACATGCTCCTTTGTAGGTATGTACTGTAGCTGAACAATCCCCCACTGTACACAATACCTGATGAAGTGATACTTGATGTCTATATGTTTCGACCTATCATGAAACACTAGATTCTCAGTCATCATGATGCAACTCTAATTGTTACAGTTTATCACTGTAGTCTCAACCTTTTGACCAAACAAGGCTACTAGCAACTTTCGAAGCCATATAGCTTCACATGTCACCATGCTAGCTACTATGTATTCTTACTCTACTGAACTCAAAGCCATAGAATTCTGCTTCCTGCTGAACCAAGAGACAACTCCTAATCCCAAACTAAAATAACACCCTGAAGTGCTTTTCTTGTCTATTGTACTACTTGTCCAATCTGTGTCACTATAGCCCATCAACCTAATTCCTTCACCTTGAGCATATCTAATCCCATACTTGATTGTACCTCATAAATACTGTAGCACATGCTTTGCCACTATCCAATGTACTCTCTTTGGATCAACCATGAACTAACTAAGAGAGTTGATTGCAAAAGCTATATCTAGCCTTGTGTTGACAAAATACATGAGAGAACTAATCAACTACTTGTATAAGGTGGGATCTAAATCCTTCTCCCTAGATGTGTAGATACCTTCCTCCAATTCATGATCATAGGTGTAGACATGGCTTTGCAATCCTCCATCTTGAATCTCTTCAAGATTTCCATGCAATATCTCCCTTTCCTAAGGAAAATTTATCCATCTATCTTCCACACCTCCATACCTAGAGAGTAGTGCATAAGTCCCAAATCCTTCATCTCGAACTTTGCTGCAAGGTCCCTCTTGCACTCATCTATGAGCCCTAGTGAACCTATTAGAAACAAGTCATTCGCATATAGAACAAGAATGAGTATCTCACCCCCAACCACCAAGTAGTAGAGGTTAGCATCTACATCACTCTTCACAAAGCCCATTTCTTGCAAGTAATTATCAATGCACTCATACCACGCTCTGTGAGCCTGCTTGAGTCCGTACAAAGATCTCTTCAATCTACACACATTGGTTTCTTTGTTGTGTGCTACAAAGCCTTCTGGTTGTTCTATGTATACCTCCTCCTTCAGTTCACCATTAAGGAATGTTGTCTTGACATCCATTTGATGGATTTTCCATCCCATCTATGTTGAAATCGAGATTACAGCTCATATTGAAGTATACCTAGGTACTAGAGCAAATGTCTCCTCATAATCTATTCCCTCCTTATGAGAGAACCCCTTTGCCACAAACCTTTCCTTGTATTTCTTGATGCTACCATCTGTACCATGCTTAACCTTGTAGATCTAGCGTGATCCAACCACTGCCCTATTTGTTGGCCTAGGCACTACATCCCACACACCATTCTGCATTATTGAGGTATACTCCTCAACCATTGCATCTTGCCATACCTGATGTTGTGCAGCCTCCTGATTGCTGGAAGGCTCACTATTTACCAACTGGCTGACTAAAGCCACATAGTCATTGAAATTGGCTAGTTGTCTTCACTCTCTAGTAGTCTTCCTAGGAGTTCCCAAAAACTCCTGAGTATCCCTCTATGTCTGTTGATCCTCACGGTTCTTGCTACCAACTGTAGAAGATGAGATATCAACCTCCATATCTTGTTGATGCATTTTCTACTGCACCAGTTGCTCCATACTATACAAACTCTCACCACTTGAGTTTATGCTAGGACTAGTAATTGTACTTGAGCTTTGCTTCCCTTGACTCGGTTGAGTTGTCCTTGGAGCTTCTGTTGGCTTCTCACTCTGATCATCTGCTGGAAAATCTCTGGACCTCCTGAATGCCTTATCTTCCATGAACTTGACATCATGCCTGATAATAATCCACCTGGTCCCTGGAATAAATATTCGATATGCCTTTGAGGTTTCACTGTACCCCACAAAGTACCCTCTCTCTATAGTCTGATCTAACTTGGTACATGTATCACCTGGAATATGATAATACGCCAAACTTCCAAATATCCTGAAGTGACTAACATCTGGTTTCTTTCCT
Source organism: Chamaecyparis obtusa (assembly GCA_027943335.1). NCBI lineage: Eukaryota > Viridiplantae > Streptophyta > Pinopsida > Cupressales > Cupressaceae > Chamaecyparis > Chamaecyparis obtusa. The sequence continues at coordinate 82,786 of BSBK01000639.1, read as the reverse complement.
ATGAAAGCTTCCTCTGGCGTCATCTTTCCTAGCACCTTATGTGGAACCTGGTTCTGTATGTACACTATTGTACTACATGCCTCTATCCATAAGTAGTGGGGCATGTCCTGATCATGTAGCATAGCCCTTGCTACCTCTGATATAGACCGATTCTTCCTCTCAGCAATCCCATTCTACTACGAATTGTAAGGAATAGTTCACTCTCTTGATTACTTCCCTGGTACAAAACTCCTAGAATTCATTACTCTTGTACTTGCCTCCATTGTCTATCTAAAGAACCTTTATCTTCCTTCCTGTCGAGTTCTCCACAAGAGCCTTGAACTCTTGGAAATGATTGAAAACCTTATCCTTGGTCTTTAAGAAGTATATCCAGGTCTTCCTAGAGAAATCATCAATAAAAGTAACATAGTACTCATATCCTCCAAGAGACTTCATTGAAATTGGCCCACATACATCTGACTGTACTAGATCAAGAACACCCCCATATTTGGTGTCACTTTTTGGAAAAGATGGTTTCGCAAACTTCCCCAACATGCATCCCTTACATACATCATCATGCTCTATGCTCACCTCTGGAACACCTGTCACTATCTCACGAAGCAATTTAAGTGCTCCATGATGTATATGACCCATCCTCCTATTCCATAGCTCTCCAAGATCTCTAGGATTATTGTTTCTTATCAGTGCCTTAGGAGTGTCAAACTACAACCTATAAAGGAACCCTCTCCTAACTCCAATAGATACAGATGATTTCCAATCCTTGTTCTTGATCAACACCTATGTCCCTTTAAATGGTACATTATACCCTTTATCCTGAAGAACAGATATAGAAATTAGATTCATACCTAATCTTGGCACATGCAACACATCCTGAAGAGGAATCACCTTTCCATTCTCCCTCTAAAACCGAACAATCCCTTTCCCAACTGAGCTGAGCTTGGGAAAGTTTCCCATAGAAATCTAGATACTAGTGTTCTCCTCCTTATAACTAGAGAAATACTCTCTAACTCCTATCATATGAAATGGCACCCCACAGTCTATGTACCATACACTCTATGAGGTTGAGCTAACCATACAAGCTATGAGTGCAAACTCATCCTCCAATCTACTAGAGAGATCATCTACACTTGTTGGAGCTGCCATCAGATTCTTGCCCTTCTTTTCACTCTTCTTATTTTGTGGGAAATCGCTAACACAATGGTCAAATTCATGACATCCAAAGCACTTGATCTTAGACAAATCCTTCTTCTTCTTCTCACTTTGTGGATTTGATCTTTTGTTAGACCCCTTCTTTGCTCTCCCTTTTCTTGCTAGGGCAATGTTCTCCTGTTCTACCTCACTTTTATGACTCTTGTTGTTGGCTCCATTGACAAGACTTAGTCTAAGCTCCTCCTGAGTGAAATCACTCCATAGCCGATCCCAACTCAATAAGGTGTCTCATCCACTAACAACTTGAACAAAGACATCCCACTGCTTAGTGAACCCATTTAGGGCTATTCTTACTAGCTCGTCTTCATCTGGCTTATCTCTAATAGTTGTTAACTCATCCTTGACAAGTCTAAGTCTAGTGAGGTAACTTGTAATGTCTTCACCCTTGTTCATCTGGGTATTCTTCAAATTTTCTCTAAGAATCAGCTTCTGATTTGTGGTAGCATTCTGGTACAGATTTAAAATGGTATCCCACATCTTCTTTGTTGTATCTAACTCTGTGATATGTGGAACAATATGATCCTTGACACCATCAAGGATTATCCTCCTCGCCTTGGCACCCTCCTTCTTTTATGCTGCAAGATGTGTTGTATTTGTAGGTACAACTACAACACTAGTAGTGTATTCCTTGATACCATTCTCTTCTAGCAATAAAGAAATTATGGCTTTTCAGACACCAAAATTTGAGGCACCATCCTTGATTTGTCTTGATCTCTTAAACTAGCTGAGGCCATCTCAAAGAAATGAAGAAAATAACAACTCTAAAGAGGTCAAACTAGACTTTATAAATCCTCAATTTCTTTCCTCTGCCTAGGGTAAACTCTTTCTACCCTCAACTTGGCTCTGATACCATGTGAAAATTCTCTATTGTAGTCACTAGTTATTAATCTCCTTTCTTACAAAGATTATTTGATTAATGAATAATGAAAAATAATACAACTACAACTTCACCAAAAAATACAGAAAGAGATATGCCACACAATGACACAATATTTTTGGACAAATCATCCCTGAAAAAACCCCGAAGGGGAAACCAATACTGCAAATGAGAAATATATTAATCTTCAGAAAATTAAGAGATACAAAATTCCTTGCCTCTCATTGGAAGAATTCCAACAATCTCCCAATTTCTCCTACCAATATTCCTCCACTGCTATCCCAAATGCTATAACTATGCCCTTGCTAACTCTGCAAGACTACTCAAGCTTGTTCTTGCTAACACTGCAAGACTACTCAAGCTTGTTCTCAAACTTGATCTCAAAATTGATGTTAACTTCATTGCCTCCAAATGCCCCTTGACCCCCTTTTATACTACTCCCATTGTTTCTAGTTGCTTCTAGTTGCTAGAAGTTTCTAGAAACTAGAAGTTTCTAGAAGCTAGAAGTTTCTAGAAGGAGTCAAATAATTAATAAATACAATTATTTACTAATTATTAGCAAATGGATGAATAGCTATCCAAGCTACCAAACTAACAAATAGAAGCTACTAAATGATGAATTTTATCCCCTCATTTTGTGTATTAAGAGATTAGGGTTTTCTGGTTGTTTCAAACAGCGTGGGCAACAACACGAAGAAGTTGGTCTTCTAAACCAGGCCATGCCACCCTGGCCACTTTGCAAATAGAATAGTCCTCCCATATTCCCTGGTAGTTAAAGATTTGATATGCATTTCTTGTGCATTAAAGGGATGGAGTAGATGGGATTGCTTTTTCTTTGGCATCTGTGCACAAGACTAGGATGAAATACAGTGTAAGTAGAAGTAACATGCAATCATCATGTTTATTTTTCCCTTTCCAAATGGTAATCAAGGTTCTTATGGTCTGAGGGGACAAGGAATGTTTACATAAAAACATCATTCTTGAACTCTATTCATTTATTATACTTACATTAAAGACAAAAATATGTGTACAATTAGTCAAAATAAGTGTAGAATTATCAAATAGTGTCATTTTTATAGACATCTTTACATAAATTTTATTTAATTTTGTAATATTATTTTAATTAAGATTTTATTTTTCAAATATAGGAGTTTATATTTGAAACATGTAAAAAAAATAGAAAAGATATTTTAAAAAACATTCAAATATTTCAAAACAATGTCTATATTTGAAATTTAATTAAAGTTATTTTTAGATATGATAAGATTTGTGTATTATGATAAATTATTAATAAATGATTCAGAAATTAATAATAAAATATGAATAAAAAGATAATATTAATTTTCATACACTAAATATTAGTTTTAGAATTTCATTTTAATAGATTATTATTATTTTTTGCTTCTAATAAAAAATGTATTATAGAATAAATCATTCAAAGAGAGAAAGTCTGGATATTGCCATGAAATTAATAATTGTTTCCTTTGTCTATATGAATTTTAAAATATTTTTATTAGTATTTGATTTTGGTCAAAAAGTAGGACACACAATTGTGAGATTAATAGAAAGTAAAATATAGTTTTTAATTAATAAATTATTTTATAAATCAATTCTCTTCTTTTATCCTTTCCTTTTTTAAAATAATGGTAAAATAAATAGAACTTTAGGTTTCTATTGATAAGATGGCAGATTCTCTTAAAAGTTAAAAATAAATTATAGATAATATCTTTGTGTAGTATGGAAATGAGAGTATATTTTTATATTAACCATGAGTAAGAGGATAGTAAATTTATCTAGGTTGAATATTATGATATTATTCAATTATTTTGTACAAGTAGTTAACATATTTTAGTTGGAATGTTACTCATAGTGTGAATTTTCTCATATCTTGAAGGTTCTATTAGCCTAGTATTATTCCTACTTATAAACAAAAAGTTAGCATGAAATGAAAATTGCAGCGGAAAATTAGAGAAATTAATTAAATAGATAACACAAATAATTTTAGGGAAAATATCCTTGGAAAATCCCAAATCTGGAGAAAACCAATTTGCAAGTCTGAGATATTATAAAAATATGTTTAGAAAATTTTCTATTAGGGAATTGTTACAACATTTTTCCTAATAATGTCAACACTGAAAACCTCCCCTTTGTCACTTGTCGCGATGCTGATAATCGCATCTTGAACCTCCCTCGAGAACTTAGAAGCATAGAATTTGGAAGTTTCTCCCATACACACTGCTAAACAACCTCCTTTGTCTACATGAATACTCAACCGATTCCCAAAAATATCTCTCATACATAATATGGATCATCAATCCCCTATATATACTTTCTCATTAAAAAATTGAATTCATGAAGTGAAAAGGCTTGGAATCCCAACAAGTTTTGGTTCACATTGATTTGTGTTTCTAGCCTCTATGACACCTCTCAAGGCTATAAAAATTAACGAGCTACAATATTTAACACTCCCTCTTAGTGAGGAAGGGTTTCTCAATGCCTAGCTTATCCCTGAAGAAAAAAAGTATTCATTTATTTGGGGCCTTCGTTAGAATGTATGTCACTTGTTGATCAGTATTTATATATTGTAGCTAAACTGATCCATGTTGTACATAATACTTGAGGAAATGGTATCTGATGTTGATATGTTTTGACTGATCATGTAATTGTTAGAAATCTATTAGTAAAGTGTGATACTGAGAGGAGGGGATGAATCAAATATCAACCAATTTATCACTTTTGACATAAATAAACTTGTAAAGTATAACCATAAAACTTAACACTGTAACAAATCTAATATCATAATCATCATCCATGAAAATAAACATAACACAATGATTTTGGTTACCCAGAAAATCTTGAAAGGTAAAATCGGGATGGGGATGACACCCACAAATCTTCACTACTGCAGTATTAAAGTTTTCCTATTAGGGATACAAGTTTGATAAAAAAATATGATCTACCATGTGAGGGGTCTGCCCTATTAAGAGCTTTTAGACTTATACAATCTACCTTTCAAAAGGATTTAAAAACTTACAACTAAGTAAGCACTCGGTTAACATATTTACTAAGGTCTGTCAAAATCACTCTGTTAAGAGATTTACCCTGATACACCTATTAGAATGTCTTAGTACCTGATCCTTTACTTTGCATTGTGATGCTGATTACATATCTTCTCCTTATAGTATAGATTTGATCTCGTCTATTTAATATGTCTATATTCAGTCCTTCACTACTCTGCTCTATTCTACTCGGTCACTGAACTCTGTTCTACTGTGAAAGTATGAGATCTCCTTCATACTCTACTCCTCTCATGATATGTTTTAGGGTTTAGACCACATCTTATATAGACAATTAATCATCTCCAAGATTTAAGATCTACGATCTAGATTGTCTACTTTTGCTGCTTAACCTTTCCCTAATTTTGATTGGTTCCATGAATTACATAGGAATTAATGATTACAATACTAAAGCATGATCAGCTTCATGATTTCCTCAACAAATAATAAATGTAATATTGATGCCAGCCAAAATGGTTTACCTAAGTGTTTGTGCCATAACAAACACATATGCCAATTCTGGCTTACTTGACATTTGATATCTCTGGCACTTGGCATTCACTATTCTTTAAATACCCTGGTGCTCGGTGTTGATATCTTTACATAACTTGGCATAAGCTAACTCGGCTAATACTAAAGTACTTGGTGACCACTATCTTACTTGGCTGTGACTACTACTCAGTAAATGTACAATACACATGACTCGACCTATACATGATGACTCGGTCCCAGTGATGACCGACCAACATTGCCTAGAAAATGAATAAGTGTAAGACACTAATAGACAACAAAACTTAGGGACCAACAATCTCCTGCTTTGACATTAATGGAAAAAACACTTTGTCATGACATTTTCATTACATTTACAAGAGTACTTAGTACCAACAAAAATTTCTATAGAATACTCTCCATAAAACTTGACTCGGTCTTCAAATTTTTATTTTACATATATACATAAGTATTCCTTATTTTACATATGCTCAAATATATATAGATTTGCAAAACTAGTATGTCATACCATTTTTCCATTGTTCTACCTTCCTTCCACATTCTGATATCTACCATATATCTGATATTGCATATTCATATCCATTACATGTTATTTCCCCTTACGTCATGTCATTTCTATTTCCCCGTTGTTTTTGGCACTTGAAGTTCTTGGGGTGTAGGGGTCTTGAAATGTTTTCCAGGAATGGTTTTTGTAGCTGCATGACCATACCTAATGCATTGTCCCAACCAGACCTTACAAACTTCAAAACCTCAGACTTCACTTCTAGCTCGACAGCGAGCTCAACTAGGCTCTCGGCAATAAAAAGATGAGGGTCTTTCTGAACTAACTCCTTTGTCATGACTAACTCCCTTTGCATAGCCTCAAGATGAGGGGTTAAAACTATTTGGATAGAGAGTAGTCTAGCCCTTATTTTACCATCATTAGCCACCAACTCGGCTAATCTTCATTCGGCATGTAATAATCTAGTAAAATGCATAGAGCTAGAACTTGCATCAATGCTCAATGAGTCACCTGTAGACTTTAGATCTAACTATAATTTTTCTATCAGATCCTAGTTTTCCTTTGTAAAAAATTCTACATTGCATAACTTTTTGTACAAAGAATGTGCATTTTGTACAACTTCTTCTAAATTTGATACTAAGGTAGAGAGTTCTACCTATTTCATTGCAATATCTGTAGAGACCTTATTGAGTACCCTGGTCTCAAATTTCCTTCCTAACCACTACAACAACTTGTTGCTAGCCTCGTTGTTATCATCAGTTACTTTCTTGACAATGTGAACAAGTTGCTCTAGAATAGGGTCAAACTCATTTACATAAGTCATGTCAAAAGAATCTATGAAAATACCATTTATCTCATGAAGTACCTACTTTTGTTGATGTTCCCTTCTCATCTCTTCTTGTTTTCTCTTCTTCATTAGTAGATCTTGCAATATTTTCATCTGTTCATAGGTTAAGTTATCAATTTACCACTTAGGAATCACTATAACTTCTTCGAGTTTCACCTGTGTAGCAGGAGATTTCTTCTTCTTATTTTATGACTTCTTCCTAGGTGTAGTACCACTGGGCATCTGTATAAGAGCTTTTATTGTCTCTTGCTCCTTAGGCTCTTGAATGTCCTGCTCTTTCTCTTTCTCCATCTTTTCCTTCTCCTTCTCCTTTTCCTCCACATGAGGACTTACTACCACTAATGCAAAGTGTTCTTCTTTCTCTTTGCTTGTGTCCTTAGCATGTGTAGGATATGGTGTGATTGTCGACTTATCTTTTTCCTTGATATTGGCACTTAATGAAACTAGATGATCAACTATGACTATATAGGGGCTTACTAATGGAATCTCAATAGTTGATGAGTCCTCAATCCATGGATAGTCTTGCACTTGTAACAACACTGGATTGATGCTCAGCAGAAATTTATCCCTGGCTGCCTCAGCTTCTATATGCAGCTAAATTTCTTCCTCGGTCAATATGTTTGTTTTCACTGGAGTATCCTCAGTGATATCAACAATGGTTATTTCATCCTTCTTCACACTCTCTTCAGCCTTCTGAGATGATTCCTTTTGAATCTAATGTTCACTGACATCCTCTTTATTATCTAATTCAACACCCTTGGATGTTCTTGCATCCTATTGTGCACTCTTATCAATTATAAGACCAAAAATTATCTTCCACAACCTTAAACTTTGTTGTACAATATCTTCAACCTTATGTTGAAGAATAGAGTATGCTTGGAGCTTGGGAAAAAATCCATTCCTATACTTCTCCATATACTTCTAAATGTATTCAGGGGATAAGTCAGGCATGACTTGAGCAAGAGTGCTCTCCTTGATTTTCTTCTTAGTCATTAAGGCATATTCCTATTTTTGAGGTATCTTCTGGTATAGTTCATCAAGAATCAAGCTCCCCAATTGAAGTGGTGTCATCTTGAATATACAAAGCATCTCAAGCATAGCTTGTTCTACTCTCTCCTTGTCTTCAATACTCATCTTCTCAAATCTTATTTTTTTAAAACCTGCTAGGCCAGTAGTGCTCTTGATGTTGTGGCATATTTAATCCACAGTTAGTGATTTTGTCTATGATGGTACCTTCTTCTTTACTTCATCATCACTATCAGTTTCCTCATCATCCTTCTCCAAGATGAGTTTTCACCTTGGTTTCTTCTTTAACTGGCTCGGCATTGCCTTAGGCTAAACTGATTTTCTTTTTCCAGATGTAGGGGTTTTCTTTTGTGGCTCGGTAGCTACTATAGTAGAAGATTGTCTAGTTCTCATCCTAAGTAGTGGTGAGGAGATGGGCTTAGGTTTCTATATTGGCTTCTTTATAGGCTTGTCAACTGATGCCTTCTTACCTTTCTTTACCACCACATTCTCTTCTTCTTGACTTTCTTTCGACTCACTTGATTTTTCCTCTCCTAATCCTTGAATCAATTCAAGAGGTGCATCTATCTCTTCATCTCCTATCATCCTCTCTATGTTTTTCACTATCTTCTTTCTTTTTCTCTCCATAGTAGTAGATTTCAATCTCATGGTTATCTTCTCCTTAGCTTCCTCATAGGTTCCAAAATGTGTGGCCTTCTTGTCAACTTCCTTAGCTAATAGGGTTGTGATTGTTGCTATTGTCTCATGAATATTTACCTCATAAGGTAATGGTATTAGGGTAAAAGTACAAAGCTGTGTCACACTTTTATAAAGGAAAAGGTCTACAACACACAAACTTTTTAACATTAACAACATAAAAATGGCATTTATGTTTAGAATTTATAGATGGTGTAAACTAATGAAATGTGTAAAAGTGGACGAATTTTATGCCTATAATTTTTTTTAAACAAATTGAACAAGAATTCACGTAGTTTTTTAATTTTTGAAGTCCATTTTTTACTTGCTGAAAAATGAGGGTCTTGTTCCCACCAACAAAGTATATGCAAATAATATTTTTTTCCTTTGATTTCAAAATATGTTATAGATGAAATGTATAGCTAGTGCAAAAAAGAAGAAAAAATAGTTTTCAATGTATATTATCTCTGCTATAACTACTCAAAGTCAAACATACCTGAAATCGACAGTTTTCATCTCCTAGCAAATTTCCCCTATCAAATCTACACCATTCAAAAAAAAAATTACACATTCTTGAAAAGAACTCTCTCGTCTAGTGTTAAATATAAAATTTCAATTTTTTTGTAAGCTTTACTATTTTTTCCTATTTTTGAAGCATCTTGTTCTCAAATGTTAAAATACCTACTTGCATTATTTTGAAATTATATATATTAGATCTAATTAAAATACTATAAAAATTATATGATGATAATCTTGACTGTGTGCTCTAAAACAAGGTATTTTTATATTTGTAAAAAAATATCATTAAAAAGAGTAGGAGTTATTGAAACGTCATTTTTCTAAAATAATTTTATTTCTTTAGTAATTGGTATAAAACATGCATTTAATAGATATTTCCAATTGGAAAAGTTAAGCACTTATCTAACTTAGCTAGAATAAATCTAGCTAGACCATATGTTTGACAAAAAATAAGTTTAGTTAGAAATACTCAAATTTAGCTATGCTGATAAGTTAGTCTGAATCATGACACAACTTTGTGCTTTTACCCATTAGCCATGATACCCTTGGTATAAATTCTTTGGCATATGTATAGTCTGTATCAACTAGAAATTATATGTCTTTATAGTACTTATCCACTAATGATACATGGATTCTACTTCTTTTCCTCATTTTCTTCTTGAACTCAACAAAATAATTCTCCATTATACTCTCAAAATTTTCACCCATTTGGCCAATAAACTCACTAATATGAACTGTCACTCGTTTATTCCTATCCCATTCTACACCTCAAACAGCAGGAAAACTTTTCTGAATATAGAAAAATAAATAGACAAGTAAGGAACCAAATTTACACATAGAGTTCTTTCCTTTCTATCCATTGATGTAAGATTCTCGGCCAGCTGTGTCAGTTGGAGCTCAGCAAAGTCATATGTATGATCCTTATTTATTATCTTCCAAGCTTGGTCCACTGCCATGCATCAGACAATATCCAACTGACTAGACTGATAAAACTTGTGTGCTATCACCCTCACTACAAATTCAATTTCTGGATCTGTGATAGTTGAAATAGTCATACCTCATTTGTTCCATACTGCTTGGGTGTTTGATTGGATTTCCTCCTTACTTTGACATCTCATTGTCTTCTTTCCAGTGAGATTAGGGTATCCAATTACCCAGGGAATCATATATTTGGTAATTTGGACTGGTCCATCCTCTAGCCAAATCTTCATATCGTGTATTTTTCTCACTACAATCTTGATCCACTCAACTTTGAAATTTTGTGAGAAATTGAGAGCACGCACTAACCCTTTCTTGGCAACCTTCTGGTGTTCTGGCTTCAACACCCCATTGCTACAAAGTTTATCATACGCTTCTCTGAGTTCATAGTCTCTGATCTACCCGGTCTTACACATGTAACATGAATGAATATCATTGATCATTAAAACCTTCTGAGGGATTGATGATAGGGCTCCAATCAAATCTCCCATAATTGCACTTTTCGGAATGGCCTGAAACTTATGTGGCTTGCATGCATCATTCCTCACTAATTGAACATTGAAAACCTCCTTCCCTTGCTTCTTTATTGTAGCTAATGATGAAGATGCCATTTCATCAAACTTAAGGATTTAAATTTTGAAAGAATTTACTCAGTAAAATACCTTGCACAAGTGTTTTTTAGATTTTTTTCGGTAGCACACTGTGAAGATTTTTGCAAATCGCGCACTTAGCACTAATCACTCTAGTTAATCGCTCTTGAATCACTCTGAAAAGTTCTCAAATTGCTGGTGAAATAAAAATAAACATTAACTTTCTACTTTATAGACTTCAAACGATCAGATTAGGGCTTCATTAATGATCCACACACTTTCTAGGTGATATATAGTTGTCTCAGCAATCTCATGTTAACTCGGTCACCATAAGGTTGATCGATACAACCATTCAGTTTCAGCTTAGTATACATCACATCTCAACTATCATAGGAGCTCAGAAAATACTAGTGATTCGGTCACTATAGGCTAAAATACTAATTCTCTACATCAAATATACAAAGTATCACTTTTCTCAATTATGTCCTAATGTATCTTAATCTACGCAGATATGGACCTTACTTTATCAAGTGTTAGGAACTGATGTAAGATAAAGCATTATAAGATTCAATTCCACACATACCTTCTTTTCTTAGTTTGAAGTAGTATGATCACCTAATCCATTGGATTGGGTGACCTCGAGTACATTGGCTTTACTATTGCTTGCTTCTTCTTTCTTCTTACATGTCTTGTTCATCTAATTTCTCATTTGCTCAATAGTTTCTTCATTCTTGCTTTGATCATTGCTCGGTATATGTGTTCTGTAGTCTTTCTTTAGGTGACCAATCTTATTACATTTATAGCATACCATAATTCCATTCATCCAACTCTTGGATTTTCCTCTGAAATGAGTCTTCAAACAATTTTCTCCAATGTGACCATATTTTCCACAGTAATGACAATTGTACCAAGTGTTATAGTCCCAATTGTATGTATTGCCCATCTTAGGTGCCTTAGTGTGTTGATTGGATGACCACTTAGCTTTGTATCTACATTCATGTGCTCTATGTCCATATTTCTGACAATTAAAACAATATCCTTGAAATCAAGGTGAGGTAGGTGGATTAATGACCTTTGTCCTACATTCATGTGCCTGATATCCATGATTTTTACAGTTAAAATAATGTCCATTGAATTTTGGTTTAGGATCAGACTTACCATGTTTTCTTCTTCAGATGTTGGTTGTATGTCTTACCTTTACATAATGTGGGCTTGTTGTTATTTGGATTTTCATTCCTTTGTTCTCCACTCTTTGATGATTCTCCTTCCTCGGTGGATGATAAGTGCTCATCATGTCCAAGTCCAAATATATCACTAGATCTTCTAGGTGACCTCAACATCTCTTCAAAATATCTTACAACTTCATTAGGCTTGTTCATTCTTTCATTGATCTCCTTGTCAAATCTTAGTTCATTCCTCAGTTGATTGTTTTCTGATCTCATATTTGTGATCTCCACATCTTTCATACCCAATTCTTGATTAATAAGTAGCAGGTTATTTACCACATCTAGTTGATTGTTTGTCAGTCTTTTCATGTCGCTTGTCCTCTCATCAAGTCTCATTGATATTTGTCTTTTATCTTCTTTAGCCATTGTTGTATCTTCTTCAGCTTTATTTTTTTATTCTACAACTTTAGAGAGTCTTACAGATTGTATTTCTTGTTCTCTCTGCAGATTTTTTATGTCCTCATTTAGTATGTTGTTTTTCTCTAATATTTCTTATATGGAATTGTCAATTTCAATAGAGTTTCCATCATCAAATATTTATGTAGTAACCTCTTCTTGATATTGTTTTTCATTCTGTTGAATAGATATTTTTTTCTTCTTCTTAGAAATTTCTTCAGTTCACCTTTGGCTGCTTCAAGTTGTTGTAATGCAAGCTGAATGTCAATCTTTTGATTCTCTATGATCTTTCACAACTTGTAAACCTCCATCTCAAGATCGTTGATTCACAAGTGGTTAGACTTCTTTAAGAGACTAAGCTCTGACACCAATTGTTGGAAATCTATTGGGAAAGTGTGATACTGAGAGGGGGGTGAATCAGATATCAACCAATTTATCACTTTTGACATAAACAAACTTGCAAAGTATAAGCATAAAACTCTAAATTGTAACAGATCTAATATCCTAATCATCATCCATGAAAATAAATATAACACAATGATTTTGGTTACCCAGAAACCCTTGAAATGTAAAACTGGGGTGGGGATGACACTCGCAAATCTTCACTGTTGTAGTATTAAAGTTTTCCTGCTAGGGCTACAAGTTTGATCACAAAATATGATCTACCCTATGAGGGGTCTTCCCTATTAAGAGCTTTGAGATTTATGCAATATACCTTGCAAAAGGATTTAAAAACTTACAAGTAAGTAAGCACTCCATTAAGAGATTTACTAAGGTTTGTCAAAACCACTCTGTTTTAAGAGATTTACGCTAATAAACCTATTAGAATGTCTTTATACCTGATACTCCAATTTTCACTGTGATGCTGATTACATATCTTCTCCTTACACTATAGATTTGATCTGCTCTATTAAATATGTTTATGTTCTATCCTTCACTACTCTGTTCTGCTCGGTCACTAAACTTTATTTTTCTCTGAAAATATGAGATCTCCTTCATACTCTACTCCTCTCATGATACATTTTAGGGTTCGAACAACATCTTATATAGAAAATTAATCATCTCCAATATTTAAGATCTATGATCTAGATTGTCTACTTTTGTTGCTTAACCTTTCACTAATTCTAATTAGTTCCATGAATTACATAGGGATTAATGATTACAATACTAAAGCATGATCACCTCCATGATTTCCTCAAAAAATAATAAATGTAATATGGATGTCGGCCAAAATGGTTTACCTAAGTGTTTGTGCCATAAAAAACACATATGTCAATTCTGGCTTACTCAACATTTGATATCTCTAGCACTCGGCATTCACTATTCTTTATACCCTAGTGCTCAGTGTTGACATCTTTACATAACTCGACATAAGCTGACTTGGCTAATACTAAAGTACTTGGTGATAATTGTCTTACTTGATAGTAACTACTACTCAGTAAATGTACAATACACATGACTCGACCTGGATATGTGCAGGATCATGGTATGCCAAACTAGGCCCTTAAGTGGCAATGAAAATTTAGAAAAATAGGTTTAGGCAAGTCGACATAAAAATTTGAGCAAGTTATAAATATTATATCAAAAATATGTAAGAAGAGAATCTATAGAAAATTAAATTTAGTTTCTAAGATACTAGGCCTTTTTAAAAAAAAATTATTCTATATGTTGAAAATTTCAAATTTCAATGTAGTAGTACTAACATCTCAAGAAAAAAATAAGAAGTGGGTGTATGTCTGACCACCTTAAAGACAATCAAATGATAATTTTTTTTTACAAGATTCTATATATAAGTAGTAGACTCATGTCCAGATGTGACACATATTTTTTTGTAATTTTTTTCCAAGTAAATAATTAATTATGATTTTTCTTCTACAACTTTTCCAGAATAGAAAAACTCTCGTGTCTCACGATGTTAACTTAGTCTAAAATTTATCAAAATGATTTTTTTATATATTTTTCTTGTAGTAGGAAAAGCATATAATGTGACACATGTTTTGGATTTCAAAAATGTTATATAGTTTGAAAGTTATAGCTATTTTTTAATAATTCTATCAATCAGGACTATAAAGATAACAAGAAGGTGAATGTCTGACCACATTAAACAAAATCATAAGATAATATTTTTTTATAAGATTCTAGATAAAAGTATTAAACTCATGTATGGATGTGATGTATATTTTTTTAATTTTTTTTCCAAGTAAATAATTAATTATGATTTTTCTGCTACAAATTTTCCTGAATATAAAAACTCTCATGTCTGACCACCTTAACTTTCTCTAAACTTCATCAAATTGAAGGAATTGTTTATTATTGTTGTATTAGGTGAAGCATAGAATGTGATGTATATTTCAGATTTCAAAAATGTTATATTGTTTGAAAGTTATATTTGTTTTTCAAAGACTCTATCAATCAGGACTTATTTTTCACATCGCCACTTTTTGGCATACCATGATCCTGCACATGCCCACCTATATTTGATGAATCGGTCGTAGTGATGACTGACCAACATTGCCTAGAAAATGACTAAGTGTAAGAAAGTAATAGACAAAAAAACTTAGGGATCAATAGTAATACTAGATTCTCTAACATGGCTTGATGAAACTTTGATTATCATAGTAAATGACAGTTAACTCCATATTTTGATAAAACATAGACACTAGTAGCTTCCAAAGCCACATGGCCTCACATGTAGCCATGCTTGTTTCCATGTACTCTTCTTTTGTAGAGATTAATTCCATTGACTTCTTCTTCCTACTATACTAAGATACAACCCCTGATCCAATGTTAAAGAAAACCCTAAAGTTCTTTTCCTATCATCTATATTACATGGATAGTCTACATCACTATAGTCAATCAACCTGACACCATCACTCTGACTTTATTTTAACCCATACTCAACTATAGCTCATAGATATCAAAAAACATATTTTGTTGTTGTCCAATGTACTACCTTTGGTTATGCCTTGAGAAATGATTAAGATTGTATACCTTAAAATAAATGTCCATCATTATGTTAAATAGATACATGATAGAGCCAATGGGTTGTCCATATAAGGTGGGGTCTACATTCTTTTCTCTAGATGTGTCTACTCTTCCAATTTGTGATAATGGGTGTAGACATGGCTCTTTAATTCTTTATCTTGAACCACGTCAAGATCCCAATGGACTATTTCCCTTGTCCAAGGAAAATATATCCATATGCCTACAAAACCTGCATGCCTATAAAATACTGCATAAACCCCAAATCCTTCATCTCAAACTCTACTACAAGGTCCATCTTACACTCCTCTATCAACCCTAGTGAATCTATTAGAAGAAAGGTCATCTATGTATAGATCAAGAATGAGAACCTCACCCAAACCACCAAGTAGTAGAGTTTTGTATCTACCTTACTCTTCACGAAGCCCATTCCCTATAAGTATATATCAATGTGAATATATCAGGCTTTAGGAGCTTGTTTGAGTCCATATAGTGCTCTCTTTAACCTACATATATGAGTTTCCCTCCCACATGTCTCAAAAACCTCTATTTTTTCAATGTACACCTCCTCTTATATGACTCCAATCAAGAATTTCATCTTGACATCAATTTGATGAATCTTATATCCTATCTGTGTTGCAAGTGACATCATGACTCTAATGGAAGTATACCTAGCTATAAAAGAAAATGTCTCCTCATATTATATTCCCCCTTTTTGAAAGAACCCCTTGGCCACAAACTTTACCTTATATTTCCCAGTGCTTCCATTTGTACCATGCTTGATCTTAAAGATTCAATAGTATCCAACCATTTTCCTATCTATAGGTCTAGGTACAACCTCAAACACAATTTTATACATGATTGAGGTATACTTCTTACTCATCACATCTCACCACACTTTTTTTCATGCACCCTCCTGATAGAAGGAAGAATTTCTATCTACCAACTAACTAGCTAATGCCACATAGTCATTATACTTGATAGATTATCTCCACTACCTACTGGTCATCCAAGGAGCTTCCACACACTCCTGAGTATCTCTAAGTGTCTATTGAACCTCATAATTCCTCCAACCAAATGTAGAGGATAAAAAGTTAACCTTTGTTTCCTCTTGATACATTTATTTTATCTAGTGTATCTACTTGTCCATAACATGTGAACTCTCAAGAAGTCCTGCGTTTGAGCCTATGCTAATATTGTTAACTCTACTTTTTCTTTCGTACCCTTGATCTTGCTACTCGATCCTTGGAGATTGTGTTTTTTTCTCACTCTAATCAAATTTTGTGCTTAATTCTAGAATACCTATCATATTTTCTCTAAGAAATTTAAGTGATCCATGATGGATGTAACCTAACCTCCTATTCCAAAACTCTCCCATATCTCTATTACTATTGTTATTAATGAGTGCCTTGGGATCTTGTACTTGCAATTTATATAACTTTTTTCTCCCGACCGCAATCTATTTGGGTGATTTCCAATCTTGATGTTTTAAATACACCATTTATCTTTAAAAGAGAACATCATACCATTTATCCTAAAGAATAGATATTAAAATCAAATGCATACCTATTACTAGTACATGTAACACATATGTAACTTGAAGACTATTTCCTGACTCCCATTGAGCTGTGACTGTCACTCTTCCAACTAGAGTACACTTGGACTTGTTAGCCATTTGTATCTATAAGCCTATTTATTCTTCTTTGTAGCTAGATAAATATTCTTTAACTCTTGTCATGTGACATGTTGCCCCACTATCGATGTAATAGATTGTTGTGGAGGTAGACCTAGAGAGAAAATATATAAGAGAGAGCTCTTTTTCAATTACTGAATACATTCCATCAATGTGTGATAAAGATACAATGTTTAACTTCTTCTTCTTATCACCCCTTTTCCTATTTAGGTCCATTGAATGACATATTGTCCCTATTGATCATAGCCAAAACAATTAATTTTTCTCAAGTCTTTCTTTTTCTTCTCTCCTTTGGTGTTAGGACCTTTTCTTGAGCCTTTCTTGAAATTACTCTTTCTTGCAAGAGAAACATTCCCATCCTTCTCAATCTTATGGCCTTTACTACAACCTGTGTAGATGAGGCTCAATCCAAGCTCTTCCTAAGTGAAATCACTAAAAAGGTAATCCAAGTCAAGTAGATCATGTCATCCATTAATTAATTGGACAAAAATGTCCCACTACTTTGAGAACCCATTTAGGGAAGTTCTCCCAAGTTCATAATCATCTATTTTTCTCCGATATTTGCTAATTCTTCTTTGACTTGTGTGACCCTACTAAGGGAACTAACAACATCTTCTCCCTTGTTTTGTCTGGTGTTTCTTAGCTTCTCTCTAAGCATTAATTTATTTCTCATAATTGCACTATAGAATATTTTTAGAATGACATCCCACATTTTATTTCATGTACATCCAATCCTACAATATGGGGAACAATATGATCTTTAACCTCATCTTGTGTATCCTCTTTGTGGTAAGTGCTAACAATTTTGGATCTATGGGTAAAATAACATCAGTTGTTTCATACTCCTTTATTTCATGCTTTTCCAACACCAATAATATTTTGAATTTCCAAATACCAAAATTTGATGCAACATCCAAGCTATCTTGATCTCTCAAACTAGCTTATTTTAAACTGGCTTCTCTCAGACTAGATGAAGCCATTTTTGAAACCCTCAAACAACAACCCCAATGAATCAAAAGAAAAAAAATGAAAATTAACCAGTGTGAAAATATTTGATTTAACATTCAAGAGTAGCATGTTCTTGGCTAGAATATAACTACAACAATTTAGGGGTCTGATAGCATGTGAATTTTCTCTTACCCAAGAGGTGCTATTAGCCTTGTATTATTCTAACTTATAAATAACAAGTTAGCACAAAATGGAAATTCTAGAATAAAATTAAAGAAATCAAATACACAGATAATAGAAAGATTTTTTGGACAAATATCCTTGGCAAAACCCTAATCTCTAGGGAAAACCAATTTTCAAGTTTGAGGTATTATATTAATATGTTTAGAAAATATTCTATTAAGAAATTATTAAAACAATTTTCCTACTATTGGAAACATTGATAACCTTCCCTCTATCACTCATCAAATTGTTGAAAATCATGTGTTCAACTTCCCTTTAGAACATAGAAGATGGAATTTTTTCCACACACACTACTAAATAGCATCCTTTGTCTACCTTAAAACTTAAATGATCCCTGACATTATTTCCCCTACACAATAAGGCTCGTCAACCCCCTACATATACTTTCTCATTCAAAAATTAAAGATTCATGAAGTGAAAAGACTTGGAATCCCAACAGGTTCTAGTTCACATTCCTTTGTTTTCCCAGCCTCTACAACACCTCTCAAGATTGGAACACTTAATAATCTATAAAATTTAACACTCCCTCATAGTGAGGAACATGTTATAAAAAATGCCCAACTTATCCTTGAAGAAAAAAAAATTCCTTTTTAAGGGTCTTCATTAGAATGTCTACCATGTGTTCATCAATAGGTATATACTATAGCTAACCTGGTCTATAGTATACACAATACTTGATTAAATAGTATATGATGTTGATATGTTTTTCCTAATCATGGAATGATAGATTCTTAGATAGCTTGAAGTAACTCTGACTATCATAGTGAATAATGGTTGACTCTATCTTTTGACGAAATAGAGACACTAGTATCTTCTAAAGCCATATAGGCTCACATGTAGCCATGATTATTTCTATGTAGTCTACTTCTAAGAGATTACTGCAACCAACTTCTTCTTCCTATTGTGCTAAGATACAACCCTTGATCTAATGTTGAAGCAACACCTTGAAGTGATTTTTTAGTCTTCTACATTACTGACATAATATTCATCAGAGTAGAAAATCAACCTAACACCATCATTCTAAGAATATTTTAACCCATACTCAATTATATCCTGTAGATATCAAAAGACATTTTTTTGTTGTTGTCCAATGTACTAACTTTGATTCTACTATGAACTAACTAAGAGTGTTGACTATAGAACAAATATCTAACCTTATGTTAACCAAATACATGAGAGAGCCAATGAAATGTCTATATAAGGTGGGGTCTACATCCTTTTCTTTGGATGTTCCCACCTTCCTCCAATTTGTGATCATGGGTATAGATATTGCTCTGTAATCCTCCATTTTGAACCTCCTCAAGATCTCAATGCATTATTTCCCTTCCCTAAGGAAAATCTTTCCATCTATCTGCTACACCTTTATGCCTAGAAAATAGTCCATAAGCACCAAATCCTTCATGTTAAAATCTACTACAAGGTCCCTCTCGCACTCCTGTATGGGCCCTAGTGAATATGTTAGAAATAAGTTATCCACATATAGAACAAGAATGAGAACCTAACCTCTAACCACCAAGTAGTATAGGTTAGCATTTTCTAGAAGACCTCCAATCACCTCTAACCACCAAAAAATCCCACTCTCTACTTGAGTATCTATCAATATGACCGTACTAGGCTCAAAGATCCTACTTGATTTTTTATAGCTCTCTTTAAACCTTATTATGTGAGTTTCCCTCCCCTATTTCTAAAAACCCTCTATCTTCTCACTATACACCTACTCTTCTATGACTCAATTTAGGAACATGTCATCTTGACATAAATTTCATGAATCTTCCATACTATCTATGTTGCAAGTAAGATAAAAACTCTAATACAAGTATACCTAGCTTAAGATAAAACATCTTCTTATAATCTATTCCCTCTTGTTGAAAAAACACATTGGCCATGAACCTTTCCTTATATTTTTTGATACTTCCATCTACATCATTCTTTATCTTGAATATATATCATGATCCAATGAGGTATACATAATTCTTCATGATTGAGGTATACTCCTCAACCATCGCATCTCACCACACTTGTTCATCTGCATTTTATTTATAGGTGAAAGGATCACTATCTACCAACTGACTAACTAATCCAATGTATTCATTACACCTTATCAATTGTCTTTGTTTTATACCGAGATCATCTTAGGATCTTCCTAAAGCTCATGAGTATCTCTAAGTTTTTGATGAACCTCATGATTGTTAGTATATTACACTAAATAACATTAGTTTATGTTAGCTTTATAGATTAGATTAATAAATCAATAAAATTACTAGTTAGTTGCTAGGATTTATTCTTATAAGGGGTTTTTGGGTAGTCATTCATAGGAAAGAAATTCTTTATAAGAATTTTTATTTAACATTGTAAATTATCTTGATTGAAGCATTTTTCAATAACTATGAATCTATTTTGTGTTTGATTAGCATCTTATTTTTCATGTGGTATCAAAGCCTTCTTGATTTGAGTGATCATGGAGGAACTTGTTTGGTAACACCCCTACGAATGAAAGTAGGATAATTTTTTATTTTAGAGATTAATGTCTAAGTCTAGTTTTTATGGTAGAACCATTCAAACCATGATATAAACATTCAAATTGAACAATTAATCTCAACTAGAAAAATAGAGTTTAGATGATCCCCTTTTAAGTTTGTTTCCATCATTATTCCCTAGGCATCTCCTACATGCACATGGAGTTTTTTTTCTTGTAGTTTATAAGAATTTGAAGAGTCACATTGAATTCAAATTTGCACATATTTCATCCCAAGTTCACTCCCAATCTGTATGTGACTACATGGCTTGGAAGTGATTTCTTTCTATGACATTGCCTTTTAACAAGTCAAGCTCTTTGTTGAGAAGACTGAAAAGAGGTATCATCTTGAGGAATGAGTTCTAGAATATGAATCATCATTCAATGTGATTTCAAAATTTAGCACTTTATGAAAAGTAAATCATTTCTGAGGTTGGTGATTGTCTATTAAATCTTAACTAGAATGTTCATTCATCACTCTATATATCTTTATTTTGGCATGTTGATTATAATTGTCATTCATTATTTCAGATTAGTTGAGGGTGTGTTTCTATTGATGGTCGCTAGAGAACTTAGTTAGTTATTTTTTTTATTTCATGCAGAAGAGAATCCTCAAATTTCTTTTTGTAAATTGCATTGAAGTGGTAGTTACAATGCTTTGAAAGTGAAGAGGTAGTTACCAATGTGAATGTCTTTGTCTAAATAAAATCTTGGCTAAAATCTAAGTTTAAGACATAGATGCAATATCATTAGGTGTTGCATATTAGTCAAGAAATTACAAAAGCCAAATATGTAAGAGTGTTCTTGCATTGAATGAAGGTATATATTTTGTGTAGGAGAAATGTGTCATTTATACTTTATTCAGTATCTATTCTATGAACATTTTCATGAGCCCATTTTTTAAAGAGGTGCATGAGATTTAAGAGTTTGCATTGTGTGTCCCTTACTAAAACTCCCATATTCCTATTGCTATGAAGTTTCAAGATTTTTAAACAACCTATTGCATATACCGCAAGTGTGAGAAGTATCAAGATCTTATAAGTGTCTACTACTCTTGTGGGGTTTGGTATTATTTAGCACTTGGATTTTACTATTTGCACCTATGGGAACTTTGAACTTTGAGTGGTGAAAGTTTCTTTGTTGAAGGCGTGATGATTTTGTAAGTTTAAATCAACATAATTTTATATTTTACCATTTGAATATAGCCATACATATATCAAATATCATTTCATATTTTGAAATTTATTTTTGTTATACGAGAGAAAGATTTGAAAAAATTATATGTTTCTATTATTGAACAATATGGTATATAGAATGTAAATCAGACCCTTCAAGAGGTTGGAGGTAATGGATGCAAGAGGTTTTCTATCATCTTGAGCTATCTTCTCACTCAAGAATGATTCATTACATGAGAAGAAGCATATTTTTGTCCCTAAAAAAGTGAGGGCTTAGAGAAATATTCCTTGAAGGAAAGAGGGGTCTTGACATACTTGTATCCCTATAGAAAAGAAGAGGCTCAACACCATGGCTGTCCCTTCAAGGAGAAAGGGAGGAAAATGTTTTCATATGATTTGTTAAGCACTTGAGGAGGCATTAGACACACTCGAACAAGATGTGGATTTTTAGTGGAAAGACATCTCATGTGCAGGCATGTAAATGTTAATTTGTAAAATATAGGAGGGTTGTTTCCATAGAACTAGAGGAGGCATTAGACACATGTGGAGGAGATGTGGACTTTTGGAGGAAAGGTATCTTATTTGTAGCACTAGAGAATGCATTAGAAATACTTGGACGAGATGTGGAATTTCAAAGGAAATGTGTCTCATTATGCATGAGAGGTGGGAACACTCATGTTGTACATATGGTTTTAGGTTTTTCACTCAAGAGTTCCACTATTGCAGTCAATTTGGTGTTTCTTGAGCAAGCAAGGAAGATTAGCGAAGGAGCCTCATCAAAGTATCTAGAAGGGTTGGGTTCAAAACCCTTGTAATATTCTAGATATTTTCATTCAGATTAATATATTCTAGACACTCTCATTCAGATTACTATAATAAGGGGGGAATGTTGGAGTATGGCATTAAATAACATTAGTTTATGTTAGTTTTAAAGATTAGATTAATAAATAAATAAAAATATTTTTAGTTGCTGGGAGTTATTGTTGTATGGGATTTTTGGGTAGTTATTCATAGGAAAGAAATGATTTATAAGAATTTTCATTTAACTGTTATACACTGAATTTGCACCCTTAGTTCAAGCTCTCGTAGTCTTGATAACTTAGTATAACAAGGGAATCCTCTCAAGGTTGTGGGACCTTTTGCTAACCGAGATGAGACCTCCAGATTCTAGGCTAGTTCCTCTTGGATAGTCACCCAGATTTTCTCTTAACAGGAAAGTAAACTTTTGAGGGAAAGGGATAGAAGGAGTGCATAAAATGAAATAATAGGAAAGTAAATCTACCTACTAGGTGATGCACCGAACATGGGTTTGGATCTTAGTATAGAGGAATGAGAGCAATGGATGGATCAGGTCTAATAAGTCACCACTCACTAGATAGGTTTGCATAAGTATTTCATAAGAAGGCTTGAACAAAAAATCTCATCCTATGACCTGCAAATAGACATCCTTTTCTGCAACTAGGTGTAGGAATGAGACAAGGCTGCTAGGGGTTGTAGTATACCCACAAAACACCTAAATCAAATCAGACACAGGAAACACACAAAATTATAGAAAATGAGAGGGACCAGGAACCCCAATTTCCATTTGAAATCATGCATAAACTTCAATCCAATAAGAGACAAGCCAAACAAGAAGGCATAAGGACAAGAAAAATGTCACAAAATGCTTTGCAATATTTTTATTATCAATGAGAACTTACAAGATGTGGAAAAATAGAGAGCAGGAAGAAATGCTATAGATGATTTTCCCAGAAAAGTGACTTTCTTTTTACAAAAATGTGAATTCTGAGCACTACAGTCTCCAAAAAAGAATATATACACTCTTTGCATGTAGGAAGAAACCAAACTTTTAGGGCTACATAGATTTTACAATATAATAATCAACCCTAAAATAGGTCACTTCTGATCATAAATGTGCTCTGTGAATATCATGGCGGATCAGATATTTTCCTCTTTGCGTGCCCATCCTTGAATTGATCAACCTTGTCAGGACAAAAACCTCATCCATCTACCTCTCTGCAAGTTGGACCCTGTCATGAATGTTTAAATCTAATCCCATACTGGAAAGGACTCAAAACGACACCCAAAAGATCTCTTGCAAATTCTTTCACTACAACCGCCCTCAGAAATCATCAATTTTTACCTGCCCACACTTGCAAGCATTCTCCTCAAAAGGAAGCCCACCAAAGCAATCACGCTGCCCCTGTAATAGTAATGGTCACATGATCGCATGAGGTCGAAAGGCTTCATGCGATCATGCGACAACCTTTGAAAACCTGCCACCGCTTGACAAAGCAAAGGTTGCATGATCGCATGAGGCTGAAAGGCTTCATGCGATCACGCGACAAGTCTTTTGAAATCTACCTCTGCCCGCGCAAGACACCTAGGGTCCGCAAAACATAACACTTGTCAAACCTACCATGTGGCCCAACAAGAGCCGACCACACAGCCTTGAAAAGTTAGCATACTTGACCCTAGTTTACCTTGAGTTCACCTTTCTCCTCTAGTCGCTGAATCACTTGCTTCTTTAGCTGACCCCGGTTAAGTCTGGTAAACGTGAGATACCCCTTAGTCACAAAGTCACTAGATATATCTAACCCTGGGCCCACCTTGGGTTCATCCTCTTTGCAGTCACAAAGTCACACAATTTCCTTCTTAACCCCGGGTCGATCTAGTGACCATGCGCAATCCCTCAACCATGCAACTGCGCTCCTGCGCACTTTCTTTACCAACACCAGGCCTACCCACAAGCTGAGATTCCAATCAGACGGCGGGCGCAAGATCTCATGGGGTCGGAAGATCCCATGAGATCTTACGACCACCGTATATCTTGTTCTAGCTTGCCACCTCATTGCAACCTAGACCCATAGACCACTGCATCGGATGGACCCACGATAGAATGCCTAAAAACTTTAGAAGAATCGAATGGCTGTCGCATGATCGCATGGGATCGAAAGATCCCATGAGATCATGCGCCAGCGAGTTGAACCCACTACATACTAGACACGTCACCATCCAAGGTCCCACCACTAGAGTCAAAGGCCTACTGACCGCCTATCACATGGTCGCATGCGGTCAAGGGGCCACATGCGATCATGTGACCAACTGTAAGACACTACCCCTACCAGCTTGGAGTTAACTGCGAGATGCCCACCGCGAACCGCAGACGGTTAGTCACATGGTTGCATGGGGTCAGAAGAGCCCATGCGATCATGCAACAAACATAAAACTATTGCATGCTGACTGCTGGCAGTTTGAAGGCTTGAAGACCGTGAACTGGGCCTGGCTGGTACCTCGGGGTTGCGCACTTATCCGCTAGTCACATGTTCACATAGCCTAAAAAAGGGCTATGCGATCATGCGACAAATTGTAGCAGATTGTTGAAAACATCAGAGGGACCCACCTAGTCAGAATTATGCGGATGGAAAAAATGCAGACGCCAGAGAAGGGTAAAGTGTAGAAGCGGTCGAAAACACACTAGGTTTTCGGACCGAGGTCGAAAACACAGAGAATTTTTTGTACCAAAAGTTGAAAACATCTGGAACCTTCAGAGATAAGGTCAAAAACACACTGTGTTTTCGGGCCAAAAGGCAAAAAAACACACTGGACTTTCAACACTTTGAGCATTTCTTTTGGAAAATAGGAACCGTGGCCAAAAATGAAAGACAGGGAATTTTGGGCAACATTAACATTGTAAATTATTTCAATTAAAGAATCTTTCAATAACAATGATTCTATTTTTTGTTTCATTAGCATCTTCTTTTTCAATGATTCCTCTTGTCGATGATAGAGGATGGAAAGTCAACATCCATGTCCTCTTGATGCATTTATTTGATCAAGGGCATCTACTTCTCCATACTCTATGAGCTCTCAAGAAATCATAAACTTGAGACTATGCTTGTACTGGTAACTCAACTTGTGCTTTTCTACCCCTTATCTTTCTACTCAAGCCTTAGAGCTTCTTTTGGGTTCTCACCCTGATCATGTTTTGTGCTTAATTATAGAATATGTATCACAAATTCTCTAAGTAACTTAAGTTCTCCATGATGGATGTGATCCATCTGCTTATACCACAACCCTCCCATATTTGTATTATTATTTCTACCAATTAGTTCCTTAGGATCTTGTAGTTATAATTTATATAACTAATTTCTCCTTACCCTAATCTACTTTCTAGATTTCCAATCTTGGTATTTTCAATATGCCTTTTTTCCTTAAAAGAGTATGTCATGTACCCTTTATTCTAAAGAGTAGATACTGAAATCAGATTCATACCCTTTCTTGGAACATGTAATATATTTATAACCTAAAGGTTCCTTCTTGACTCCCATTGAGATGTGAAATTCCTCTTCTAACTAGAGTACACTTGGACTTGTTAGCCATTGGTATTTGGAAGTTTATTTCTTCTACTTTGTCGAAAGAGAAATACTCTATAACTCTTTTCTTGTGACATGGCACCCCACTATCAATGTAAACTATGTGGAGGTAGAGATAGATAGAAAATCTATAAGAGTGAACACTTCTTTAAGTGTCAAAGACAATTCATCAATATGTATTGAAGTTGTAGTCTTTTGTTCCTTCTTTTTGTCACCCTTTTTCCTTTTCAAACATTGACTAACATAGTGTCCCAATTGATCACAACCAAACACTTGATTTTTCTCATGTATTTATTTTTCTTCTCTCCTTTAGAGTAAGACCTCTTCTTAATCCTTTCTTGAAATTACCCTTTCTTGCAACAACACCATTCTTGTCATCCTAAGCTCTTCCTAAGTGAAATTTCTCCTAAGGACATCATATTCACATAGATTATGTCATCCATTAATTACTTGAACAAAAATATCCCACTACTTTGAGAGCCCATTCAAGGTAGTTCTCATGAACTCATCATCATCTATTTTTTCTCCAACAACTTCTAACTCTTCTTTAAATTGTCTAACCCTAGTGAGGTAACTCACAATGCTTTCTCTCTTGTTTTGTCTGGTGTTTCTCAGCTTCTCTTTAAGGATCAATTTCTATTTCATAGTTGTAGTCTAGAAAATTTTTAGGAGGGCATCCCACATTTTCTTTCAGATATCCAATCCTAAAGTATGGGAAAGGATATGATTTGTAACTCGATCTTCGATAATATGCTTGGATTTTACATATTCTTTGTGGTAAATTGATAGCAACTTTGGATCAGTGGGTATAACAACATTGGTTTTTGCATACTCCTTTAGTACACACTCTTCAAGAAATAACAAATTTTAGGATTTCCAAACACTAAAATTTGATGCACCATCTAGCCTATCTTGATTTGTCAAACCAACTGAAGCCATTTCTAAAATCTACATATGAAAACCCCAATAAATAAAAAGAAAAAATGAAAATCAACTAGTATGAAAACTTTTGATTTCAAGATTTTAGGAATACCTTTCACTTAGCTAGAATATAACTATAGTGATTTAGGGGTAAAAGCACAAAGTTGTGTCACGTTTCAGGACAACTTATCAGCACAGCTAAATTTGAGTATTTCTAACTAAAATTATTTTTTGTTAAACATATGATCTAGCTAGATTCATTCTAGCTAAGTTAGATAAGTTCTTCACCTTTTCCAATTGAAAATATCTATTAAATGCATGTTTTATAACAATTACTAAAGAAATAAAATTATTTCAAAAAAGTGATGTTTCAATAACTCTTACTATTTTTAATGATATTTTGTTACAAATATAAAAATACCCTTTTTTAGAGTATAGAGTCAAGATTATCATCATATAATTTTTATAATATTTTAAGTAGATCTAATATATTATAATTTCAAAATACTGCAAGTAGGTATTTTAACATTCGAGAACAAGATGCTTCAAAAATAGAAAAAAATAGTAAAGCTTATCAAAAAAATTAAAAAATTTATATTTAACACTAGAGGAGAGAGTTATCTTCAAGAGTGTGTAATTTATTTTCTGAATGGTGTAGATTTGATAGGGGAAATTTGACACGAAATGAAAACTGTCGATTTTAGGTATGTTCGACTTTGAGTAGTTATAACAGAGAAAATATAAATTGAAAACTAATTTTTCTTCTTTTCTGCACTAGCTATACATTTTATCTATGACATATTTTGAAATCAAAGGAAAAAAAGATTATTTTCATATACTTTTTTGGTGTGAACAAGACCCTCATTTTTCAACATTTTTCAGCAAGTAAAAAATGGACTTGAAAAATTTAAAAACTATGTGAATTCTTGTTCAAAAAAAATTAAAAAAATTATCGGCATAAACTTCATCCACTTTTACACATTTCATTAGTTTACATCATCTCCACATTTTAAACATAAATGCCATTTTTATATCGTTAAAGTTAAAAATTTTGTGTGTTGTTGACCTTTTCCTTTATAAAAGTGTGACACAACTTTGTACTTTTACCCTTAATGCTCTAATACCATGTGAATTTTCTCTTACCGAGAAGCTTCTTCTTAGTATTATTCCTACTTATATACAATAAGTTCACACCAAATGAAAATTATAGTGGAAAATTGGAGAAACAAAATACATAAACAACCTAGAGAATATTTGGACAAACGTCCTTGGAAAAACCCCAATCTAGGGAAAATAAGTTTTCAAGTCTAAGGTATTATATTAATATTTTTAGAAAATCTTATATTAAGTGATTTTTATAATGGTTTACCTAATACTAGCAAGACTTGCAACCTCCCCTCTATCACTCATCAAGCTACTAACAATTGTCTGTTGAACTTCCCTCTAGAACTCAGAAGCTAAAATCTTTTCCCACACACATTGCTAAACAAACTCTTTTCCCATCAATCTCTCCGTACACAATGTGGCTAATTAATCCCCTACATATACATTCTCATTCTAAAATTTAAGAGTCACAAAGTGAAAGGTCTTGGCATCCCAACAGGTGTTAGTCCACATTCATCTATGTTCTCATTCTTCACAATGCCTCTCAAGGCTAGAAAACTTAACGATCTACAAGATTTAACACATAGATCTATCTAATATTTTTAAAAATTATGGCAGCAACAATTTTATCAAATTAATTTGGTCAATCTTTTCTCTACAATTAATGTCTTTAAGTCAAGAATAGAATGGAAAAAAAAATTACATTATTTTAATAGATTATGAATTGAATTTAATAACATAGATCCTAGGAAATAATTGTGTTTCTTGATTGTATCTTAATAGTGTAATCAATATCTACAAATCAAGTGTTTAAAGCCATACAATTTATTATATCCTCATTTTAGAACAATAGTTAATCTTTCTTTTATAGTTAGGTATTTGTTAAAAAAATAATACATGTCCTAAGATTGAATTTTTGTTTCTAGAATATTTGTATAACTATGACATCATAATTTTGATGCATTAGTTGTACTAAGTAGATCATTAAATAATGTGTTGATTTTTGTTTAGTTGTAATTTTTTTTTTTTTTTAATTATTCTTTTGTTCAAGTGGTTCATAGGTAGGAGCATTACATGTTAACTATGATAAAATACTATTCATTATTTGTTTAATTGTGATAACACTATAGATGATTGATAACTTAATAGATGGTTGTAGCCTTTCTCCAATGTAAATTCAGTCCGTATTTTTTCATTAGAATGAATTAAACTCTAGACATATTAAATTAAATTTTAATGTAAAGATGACTATAAATTGAATTTACTGAGATTAATTGTGTTTTTTACTATCTTAGCTATTAGAACACAAAGCTTAACTGACATTTCTAATATATAAATGATTGTGATAATTAAAAAATATTCCACACAATTGTATACATAGACAAAAATAATAATATTTCTTTGAAATGAAAAATAATAGACCATATAATATTGTTAGACATCAATAACAAAATGCAACAACCCCTATCTTTCATGTTTGAAGGTTTCATCCAAAATATCACAACCTATAGGTCTTTATCAACAATAAAATCGTTCAAGGTGAACTTCCAAAACTCAAAATTACCTTTGGTTGGTTCTCATGCATGTGTTCACAATGGCACCAATTTGTTTGGTCACATCATGAAAAGACCAAATTTATCCACAATAAGCGACATAAGAAAATAAGCTGAAATTATGATTAAGTTGAATCAGTAGTCATAGTTGGTCAATTTATAAGACTGGTCAACAAAAAATTCTTATTCCATTAAAAAATTATTTTCACATTTCAACCCAAAATTATCAAAAAATATCAATGATCAACAAGATTACAACATAAGATAGTCGACCATATTGTCGAACTTACAATTCAGACCATATACAGTGAAAAATAAATCAAAATACAATAAGAATTCCAACCAACTTGTCATGCATTGAATACATCATGAAATATACCATATACATCAAGTACAAGACCCTAAGGTCGTAATGAAGCAAAATGTCAAATATGACATCAAACAACTATCTATCTGCATGCTCCAGTCTCATAAGCCATCAGACACATGTCCATCAACAAATCTTGAGACATGAGTGTGGTCTAGACACTTTCTCCACCCAACCATGGAGTGGTCAGCTCTCTTGGGGTTCATCCTAACATGAGAGCACACTGACCCATGCACGAGAAGTCTAGCAACTTGACAGTGGTGGATCAGAAGGAATCTGGTGCAAGATGTGAACTATCTAATTTCGTCATAAGTATAACTAACACAAATATGGCAAGATGAAATATAAACCAACACATTTAAGAAAACATGTGCAATCATAGCTTTGGCCAAAGCAATTAAGAACCAGATATCTACTAGTAGGTAAAATAAAATCATTTTTTTTACTCTTTCTTAACTATTCAGCCATAATCAACACCCTTTCCATAAATATCATTTTTATTCAAAAGAAAAAGAAAGTAAAAGAAACACATAGAATATGGAAAACACTCTTTTGTTAATTCCATCTTTATCTGAATACACACATTATTGATGATTCATAAGAATCTTTCCTTTAAACACAAAGTTAACTAAACTCTGTACTCACAGAGAGACGTAAATCTTAACTATTTGAACATGTACTTTTCAGTTTAAAAAAATTTGTTTCCAAAATTGACACGTGAATGAATATTTAGTTCAATACAATTTCAAATTGAACATAAAACATGGATTCAAAACATATATCAACTCACTGATCTCGCCCAGTTCATTTAATCGACAATAAACTATGGTTTTAACTTTTAAAAAATACACGTGTTTATCCTTTGGATAGACAAAGGAATTTTCTTTCAAAGTATAAGACTTTCCTAAACCCGATACCAAAAGATTTTATTCAACAGAGAAAAATTAGAATAATGCTCAGCAAAAGAAAAGTGGTGTTAAGCTTTTTCTGGAAAGCCACAATGCAAACAATAAAAAGAAGTGAGGATCATTACTACATAAAATATTTACAAACTTCATTTCCCAGTGGAACATTAGTTTGACTTCAAGAAGAATCACCGAGCTCAAGGTGAAATCCATCTACCCATAAATATGACATCAAAGTCAGAAATAAAAATGTTTACATCCCATCTTTTAAACCAGAACTTTAAAAAAATTAAATTCTAGCATGTTTAAAACTCAATCATGCCACTCACATGACTTTTATGAGAAATAAAAGCTTCAAGGAAGCAATTGTCAACATTCTAATTTTCTCGCTAAAAGTGGACAACGTTTACAAAAACAAAATGCTCCAAATTGGTAATGTAATAATAGATTTTTGAATTTCATAAAATTTCCAACTTTCGCATCATTACAAGGAAACTAGGAGGTTCAAAATATGATTGGACAAATAATATTTTGACTATAGTTTCAGTGTTAGAAAAAGAGGACAACAAACAACATTATTACTACTGCCTAGCCAAAAGTGGATTCTTATGAAGTAAATTCTTCAAACTGAACAAGTTTTGGCTCTCTTTTAAAAAAAATACTTAGCTTGGGAATATTAATTGTATTTAGTTCTTGAAAAGAAAAAAAATACACTAATTCTAATATATAATAAAATAAAATTATACGTCTTTCAACCAAACAACAATAAAAAAAATAGATACCAGGTCAAACATCTATTGTGTTGGAATAATTTGGTATTTGTGCTATTTCCCATTTCAAGTAAAATCAATAGTGATTGAAAAGAATATTCATAAGATCTAATGACTTATTTCTTTCTAAAACTGGATACAATTCATATATATATATAGTCATATTATTAAAAAAAAAATGCTCTTTAATATAATCACTCCAGGCAATTCAAAACTAGTATCATTTATAAAAAAACCTTTCATTTATTCAATAGAAGAAAAAATTCAATAGATGATAAAAAGCTGGCAAGAAACAGTGAGTCTTGAAAGGTTTTTGGCCATTGCAACTTTTCCAGACTTGTAAGCGCCCTTTTCCTCAATTCTTTTCTTTTTCCAAAGCTTCGTGTGTTCTTAACAGAATCCCCCACTACTCAGTATATACTTTTCTTTACCAATCTCCTCCACTGTAGACAAGTTCTTCATGCCATAATTTACGCATGCAAAGCTCAATTAAATTTAAGTTTGTCTCCCTTAATTCAGTGTCCACTCTTTGTTCAACTGATTCATGTTGACATATATTTATTTAATTTCATTCTGAATTTGTATAAAAGAACATCTCAATTAAAAACTTAACACTTTCTTTAACATATAATATCTCAAAACAAATAAATCAGTTGTAAAGTCAATGAAAATAAATAAATCATTTTATGCACATAGATTATCATCTATTTCAGTTTATACATAAAAATAAATATTTATTTAAATTTGAATCTATTCGAACTATCCATTAGATTGCTTGAGATAAAATTTATTAAATATATCAGCAAAAACAACTATGTGGTGTGTGCAAATCTCAAACTATCAGTCCAGCCACTATCGAGGAGCTAATCTCCTCTACCTCAATCAAACCCCATCTTCTTTCTTGTAAATCAACTCAATCCACTAAATTCCTCATCAATAGATTAGTCCATAAATCATAATCGAAAATAAATTGCATCATTTCCATTGCAATAAATACCATTTCATCATTTGCATAATTTTTTTAAAAGTCATTCCCATAATCATGATAACATCATAGCATATAATCATAAAAATGAATAAATCAAAATAATGTCTATCAAATCTAATATATCCTCATAAAATAACGATTTGGGTTGAGAAAATATTTGACCTAGTCAACACAAATCAATAATGTTGCCAATAAGTCCCAGAAAATAGGAGTCTAATAGATTGGATTATGACACTTCTGTGTACTTGGGATTTCTTCGCAGAAAAAATTAATGGAACCATCTTTTGCCCACAGTAGATAATCACGTCATACGAGTTATTGATTGAAAATTATTTCTATACGTGAGAACAACCTATCATATCTCTATGATAATGATAAGCATTCTATTTCACGTCCAACAAAGATGTCATTAACACTAGGTAGTTAACTTTCCATTTCCTTTGACAGCTTCAAACCCTAATATCTTTCTCTTGAAAGAAGAAATATAGAGTGCAGACTTTGTTACATGTTGACGTTGGCATGCTGTAAATGTTGAGATCACGACCGCATAACAAACATGCGAAAGATAGCAAATACAGCACAAATATTATCAGAAGCCATGTCAAAGACGTTTTGCGTGGACTATGACTTCTCATTAATATCCGAAGCCTTTGTGCATCAGCAATCTCGCAAAATATGCAGTCAGTTACCACTCAATTTCAAACCAGATAACAACCATATGAAATCCCTTTTTCGTTTTTTGGGGGATGATTACGATTGAACTTGTTTATCTATTCACATTATCAACATCACCTCTATATGCATTTGAAACCCACTAGGCATAATACATATCTCTATACAAAAGATTCGTCTAACCAGAAAATATGTAATCGTGTAGGTTTAATATATATTTGTCCATGGGAGTTTGATCTACACTTGTAAGTGACGCTGGTAGTCGGATATGATCAGAGGATGGATAAATACCATGAATGGTAGTGTGTTGCAAAAGTAACAAAGTTATAAACTAACCTCAATAGTGAAATTTTGCAATGTCCATTAAATTCATGGAATGTTCAAATTCTATGTCCATGACAAGCTGAAGTGTACTGCTTAGTGTTTAAATCCTGTGTACATGACATCCTCAAGTGTAGATCTTACATAGATAAAATCAAATCGCATTCCTTCATATGTAAATTTACCTTATTTCGTTGTGAATGTCATCTTGATATTATCCTGATTGTTCATTATCTCATCTGCATTTAATAGAAATATCTTTTTGGAGCCATTTAAACTTTTACATTTTGATTTCTAATAAAGGCAATGAATAATTGTCCTCCCTCGATGTTATATTTATAGTTTAGAAATAAAAGCATAGTCAGATTTTATAATTTTATTTTTTAATGAAAATAAGATTTACAGCCTATATAGAATTTGATATTTAAAATATAATATTTGTCAATAATTATATCTACATTTCTGGAAACATTAATGGCTTTAATAATGCATTCATTGGTCTTTAGTCATAGCACTATGAGGTATCTCATCTGAAGCAAGAGCAGAGCATGAGGTCGCTTCAAAAATCCCATCCAACAATTTCTATAAGCAAAGAGTAAACAATCTCATTAAATTAGTTGACAATGTTAGAATATCTCCCACAGAGTCAGGCATACACTCCAAAGAGGACTGACTTGTACTTAACTAAAGGTGACATAACATAAGCTATATCATCAACCTCTCAGAGAGGGGCACTAATAAACTCTAGAGAAGATGGAGCCTTCTCAACTACTAGAGAATTGTGTTGAAGAAGTAAGGAAGAATTCCACTATGTAAAATGGTATGTTGAAGTTGTACAGATTATTTTTCATTTGAGAAAAGAATTTAATCCTATTAGAAGAAAAGAATATTTATGTCATGCCATTGTTCGGCCATAAAAAACAAAGGAGTGCACATACATCAAGAAATGCAATCAACGATGTGTGATACTAATTTTTTTGTTTGAAAGTTATAAAAGAGAGAATTCAATGAGGCCACATTATTAAATCAACTTAGAGGAGATGTAATAGGTCTTGTAAGATGTAACCAACAAAGATAAATGAAGTAATCTAATTCAAAAAATAAGCACATAAAGTTATCAAAGTAGGGAGAACAAAATCATGTCAATGTTGATTTGTACAATATAGGAGGGATATTTCCATAGAACTAGAGGAGGCATTAGACACACATGGAGGAGATGTGGATTTTGGGAAGAAAGGTATTTCATTTGCAGCACTAGAGAAGACATTAGAAACACTCGGAGGAGATGTGGAATTTTAGAAGAAATGCATCTCATTATGCATGTGAGATGGGAAAACTCATATTGTACAGATGGTTTTAGGTTTTGCATTGAGGAGGTTAACTAATGCAATCAATTTGGTGTTTCTTGAGCAAGCAAGGAGGATTGGCAAAGGAGCCTCATCAAAGTCTCTAGAAGGGTTGGGTTCAAAACCCTTGTAATATTTTGGACACCCTCATTTAGATTAATATAATAAGGGGGGAATGTTTGTGGATAACATTAAATAACACTAGTTTATGTTAGTTTTATAGATTATATTAATAAATAAATAAAAATAACTTTTAGTTGCTACGAGTTATTGTTGTAAGGGAATTTTGGGTAGTTATTCATAGGAAATAAATGATTTATAATCATTTTCATTTAACATTGTAAATTATCTTGATTAAAGCATCTTTCAATAACAATGACTCTATTTTGTGTTTGATTAGCATCTTATTTTTCAATGATTCCTCTTGCCAATGGTAGAGGATGGAATGTCAACCTCCATGTCCCCTTGATGCATTTTTTTGATCTAGGTCATCTACTTCTCCATATTATGTGAGCTCTCAAGAAATCCTGAACTTGAGCCTTTTCTTGTACTGGTCCCTATACTTTTTCTTTTGTACCCCTTATCTTGCTACTCAATCTTTAGAGCTTCTACTGGTTTCTCACTCTGATCATGTTTTGTGCTTAATTTTAGAATATGTATCACAAATTCTCTAAGAAACTTAAGTTCTCCATGATGGATGTGACCCATCCTCTTATGCCACAACCCTCACATATTTGTATTATTATTGCTACCAATTAGTACCGTAGGATCAGAACTACATACAATTTATATAACTTATTGCTCCTAACACTAATCTATTTTCTAGATTTCCAATCTTGGTATTTTAAATACGCCTTTTGTCCTTAAAAGAGTATATCATACCCTTTATTCTAAAGAGTAGATACTGAAATAAAATTCGTACCCTTTCTTGGAACGTGAAGCATATTTGTACAATCTAAAGGTTCTTTCGTGACTCCCATTGAGATGTGAGATTCCTCTTCTAACTAGAGTACACTTGGACTTGTTAGCCATTTATATTTGGAAGTCTATTTCTTTTTCTTTGTAGCAAGGGAAATACTCTCTAACTCTTTTCTTTTGACATGGAACTCCACTATCAATGTGCCAAACTTATGTGGAGGTAGAGATAGATGGGAAATCTATAAGAGAAAACTCTTCTTTAAGTGTCAAAGATAATTCATCAATGTGTATTGAAGC
This sequence comes from Chamaecyparis obtusa, assembly GCA_027943335.1. Lineage (NCBI taxonomy): Eukaryota > Viridiplantae > Streptophyta > Pinopsida > Cupressales > Cupressaceae > Chamaecyparis > Chamaecyparis obtusa. The sequence goes on along the minus strand of BSBK01000639.1, from coordinate 46,281 downwards.
TCTAGTCTTTTGTTTCTTTTTTTTGTCACCCTTTTTTATTTTCAAACATTGACTAACATAGTGTCCCAATTGATCACAACCAAAACACTTGATTTTTCTCATGTATTTATTTTTCTTCTCTCCTTTAGAGTAAGGCCTCTTCTTGAGCCTTTCTTGAAATTACCATGGCTTCCAACAACACCATTCTTGTCATCCTAAGCTCTTCCTAAGTGAAATATATCCTAAGGACATCATATTCATGTAGATCATGTCATCCATTAATTACTTGGACAAAAATATCCTAGTACTTTGACAGCCCATTCAGGGTAATTCTCATGAGCTCATTATCATCTATTTTTTCTCCAACAATTGCTAACTCTTCTTTAACTTGTTTGACCCTAGTGAGGTAACTGATAATGCATTCTCTCTTCTTTTGTCTGGTGTTTCTCAGCTTCTTTTTAAGGATCAATTTTCATTTCATAGTTTCACTCTAGAAATTTTTTAGGATGGCATCCCACATTTTATTTTAGATATCCAATCCTAAAATATGGGGAAGGATATGATTTGTAACTTGATCTTCGATAATATGCTTGGATTTTACATATTCTTTGTGGTAAATTGATAACAACTTTGGATCAGTGGGTACAACAACATTGGTTTTTGCATACTCCTTTAGTACATGCTCTTCAAGAAATATTTTTTTTTTGGGATTTGCAAATACTAAAATTTGATGCACCATCTAGCCTATCTTGATCTGTCAAACCAACTGAAGCCATTTTTGAAATCTACATATGAAAACCCCAATAAATCAAAAGAAAAAATGAAAATCAACCATTATGAAAACTTTTGATTTCACTTTTAGGAATACCTTGCACTCAACTAGAATATAACTTTAGTGCTTTAGTATTTTAATACCATGTGAATTTTCTCTTACCGAGAAGTTGTGATTATCTTAGTATTATTCCTACTTATATACAACAAGTTAACACCAAATGAAAATTATAGTGGAAAATTGGAGAAATGAAATACATAAAAAACACGAAGAATATTTAGACAAATGTCCCTGGAAAACCCCAATCTAGAGAAAATAAGTTTTCAATTCTGAGGTACTATATTAATATGTTTAGAAAATCTTCTATTAAGAAATTTCTACAATGCTTCACCTAATACTAGAAACACTTACAACCTCCCCTTTGTCACTCATGAAGCTATTAACAATCGTGTGTTGAACTTCCCTCTAGAGATCAAAAGCTAAAATTTTCTCCCACACACATTGCTTAACAAACTCTTCTATCTACCTAAAAACTGGACTAATTCCCATCAATCTCTCCCCTACACAATGTGGCTCATTAATCCCCTACATATACATTCTCATTCTAAAATTGAAGAGTCACAAAGTGAAAGGTCTTGGCATCCAAACATGTGTAAGTTCACATTAATTTTTGTTTGCATCCTTCACAACACCTCTCAAGGCTAGAACACTTAACGAGCTACAAGATTTAACACATAGATCTATCTAATAGTTTTAAAAATTACTATAACAATGATTTTATCAAAATAATTTGGTCATTTTTTTCTCTACAATTAATGCCTTTAAGTCAAGAATAGAATGGGAAAATAAAATTACATTATTTTAACAGATTGTGAATTGAATTGAATAAGATAGATCCTAGGAAATAATTTAGTTTCTTGATTATATCTTAATAGTGTAATCAATATCTACAAATCAAGTGTGTAAAGCCATACAATTTATTATATCCTAGTTCAAGAACAGTAGTTTAGCTTTATTTTGTAGTTAGGTATTCGTTAAAAAAATAATACGTGTCCTAAGATTGAATTTTTATTTCTGCAATATTTATATAACAATGGCATCATAATTTTGATTCATTAGTTGTACTAATTAGTTCATTAAATAATGTATTGATTTGTGTTTAGTTGTAATTTTTGTTTTCGTTAATTATGCTTTTGTTCAGGTGGTTCATAGGTAGGAGCATTACATGTTAATTATGATAAAATGCTATAGTATTTTTGTATTTTATAGCTACAATGATTGCTAGAGTATGGCTATAGTAGTAGTTATAGTACCTACTATAGTATTTTCCACCATTGTTAGTTTATTGCAGATTTATGTGTATGGGGGAGAAGGGTGTTTCTTGAGAAATCATTTGGGTTACTAGCATCATTATCCTTTACGAAGATCTAAATTTTAGACTCTTTGTAAAAGGTTTCAAGGCCCCTTCATAACCTAATTTCCCCTAATAAAAAACAAATCCAAGGCCTTTATTATTTAGCCACATTACTAGTTCAATGAGCACTCTAACTCTAAGTTGAAAAACCTAAAGTGGTTGATTAGGGTTCGGAGGAATAAGATAACATTTGGAGGCATGATTTGACTCTTCAAGGATTATTTTTCAAATATCTCTTACTTCCATCTATTGTTGTAATACCCCAAAATTGGCACCTTATAATTTCAATCAATTTTGGTGCATTTCTTCAATTTTACATCATTAAAGTCCTATTTTACTAGGTAATTTTCTCTCTCCTACCTGACTTCATTTGACTTGGTGTCAATTGCAAAAACCCTAAATTGCATTAATTTTACACTATAATTAATTCCTAAGTATTCGACTTTATTAGCTAAATAATCCCTATGATAAATTGATTTCATTGTAAAGTCCTAAGTGCTTTAAATTAAATTAAACTCACCCCCTTTAGCTAATACACATAAAAGGAATTAATATTAATTGGTTATTTGAATGGATTATCTTATTTGGATTTAATAATTCAAATTATTTGAAGGGTCACCCATATGTGGCAATAATTCATTCTTTTAATTAAGTAATTCCTCAATATTTGTCTCAATGGGAATTGAAGAGTCAGTTGTTTCATTTCAAGCAACTCTTCATCCTCCCTCCTGAATTTTCTATATTATGAACCTTCTTTCTCATTCGAAAAAAAGGCAATTGTGAGAGTATCAAAACTATAGTTAAATTTTGTCTCAATTATTTCATGCTTCCAAGCTTTATTGCATATTAGTTTAATTCTCATTTAGTATAATTACATTCTCATATTAAACTAGTTTTCTTATATGTTTTTAGATTAATTCTCATATCTCTTTCAATTTCTTAGATTAAAATTTGCACTTCATTATTAGATTAATTGCATCTTCATCTTAGAGTAATTGCAAATTATTTATCTTTCAAGCATTCAAAATCCTTCATATTAGATTGGTATTTTGGTTGTTGGCTCTCATTCTAAGAGTAATTCAAACACCCCAGCTAATTAGGAGGCAACAGGTCATATCGATAGAATCTTGCAAATTGAGTAATTCATACTCACCTTCATGATTCGATGATCGAGCAATGACTATGTTGTGTATATGGCTGGATTAGAGGTCCATATTTAGGCATAAACATTCTAGTGCCCACCGTGGGCTAGAAAAATCATTTCTGACCTGACTCTCAAAAATTTTCTGATAAGGAATTTGAACTCTGTCATGCGTCTGTACTTCACTGTGTATGAAATTTCACACAAAATTTTAGAGCGTGCTGCGTGAAGTTTTTCTCCCAATAGCATTCGATCGCACAGGTGCCTATATTTTCTCACGCGTAGTGCAGTACTTTCTCGCATGAAGATTTACTGTCAGTCATTTAAATTTTCCAGATTCTGCAATTTACTATTACTTTTTCCTGACATTTACTTTTTGTTGTTGATTTCATATTTCTGATTTCTGATACAGCGTAACAGTGGTCTACAGGTCGCTTGTCAAAGATCATAAAAACTTGCTAACATTTTGCTTGCAGGATGGTTGTTGAAGATCATTTAAAATATTGTACTTGTTTATTATTTTTCATTCACATAGTATAACTAGGGCTTTGTTAAAATTTCTTAAGGGTCCTGATAGAAAAGTAGGGGAATAGGCTCTTCATTACATGGAAGTGATTCCCATGGATGAAACTGAGACCCAGATGTTGCTAGAATGATGGATACCTAGGGAAGCAAAGTAAGATAGTGAATCTTTAGCACATCTACTTGTTAGGGGATTATGCTCTTCTCTCTTTGAGAGAACTAGAAACCCAAAATATTGTGGATTTGGTGGAGTGAAACTAGCTCGGTGATGAATATGCTTGATGCGTTTGGGTAAGGTGAAGAGGTAGAGAAGTATGCTCTTCTCTCTTTGAGAGAATCAAAAAATCTAACCCTCGAAGCCGAGCCAAGTTGTGTCACCTTTAGAGGGTCTGCCAGAAGTTGAACCTCTGAGAATGACCCAAGTGAGTACGCACCTATCGCCGATGATTCCACCTCACTATAATAAATAATGTTTTGTTGAGTCTAAAGACTCCAAAACCATGTTAACGTCCTTCTCTTTATTTTGACTATCATCTTGAGAAGGCTCTGTCTGTTGTACTGAGTGGCACCTCTCCTAGCCCTGCTTGCGGGGGTGTATGAATTTTGGGTGTTGGTGTGGCTACAAGACCCTAGCCCTGTATCGGGGGCACAGAAGGTTAGTGTGAATGGAAGCCCACTAAAAAATTTCCCTAGTTAGTTTCCTACCCAGATCACCTCCGAAAGGGGACATAATCTTTTCCCAAGGAGGGGGAAGAATCTCTCCCATAGATTCTCACCATAGGCATGCACCTATACGTTTGAAGGTGGTATATGACACTGGCCCCTGCTTCAAAGGTAACCTTTGAACATATATTATTGAGTCCTTGGAAACACCAAAAACATGGGCACCCTCTAGGGGGTGACATGGCTGTGTGAGCTGAACGCATGCGCATAAGAAGTGGGGCAAAGGTTTTGTCTTCTCACCATTTTTTTTGTAGGGATAATGATGTGTTTGTTATTGAGTCTTAAACTTGTCCATCATGATTAAACAAAGACTCCCATGATACTGCCAAGTTGCTTTGTCCTTGGTAGGTCTATTTGCGACTACTTCTTGTGTCACCATTGCTTGTTTTAAACCTTCATGCTTGTAAATGAATGCTTGAAACCTTCAAACTAAGATTGTTGACTAAACTATCCTTGAAACCTATTTGGAAACTGGATTTTCTATTTGAGAATCATTTGCGTTGTGTCCCAAAATCTATCTTTTATCCCAAAATCTGCATTGAACTGTCGAACACTGGTATTTTCCCGCGCAAAGTTTTAGAAATTGAGCATTTTCTTGCACGATCCTGCACTTTCTCGCACGAACATGTACCCTATTTTCAAAAATAGTGAGCTATTTCTTGTTGGCTAGTCAAACTTCTACCCAATTTGATTTTTGTTTGGGGTCTATCTTCTTTTTCCCCTATTGTTCACTGTCTAAAACTAAGTGTCTCAAGCTGTGAACTGAATGATTTTTCTTGAACTAACGTTTGTCTCCTTGTTATTTGTCTCATCTTTTGTGCTTTTGTACCTCAAATCATGATAGTCTTATCTCGGTTTTTCTAGCCATTCTCTTGATGATTTGTGTCAGGTGCATCTCACATCTTGGTTGTTCTAGCCTTTATCTCCTTTTCGTTATTCCTAGAGACAAAGTTCTAGCATTAATCCAAGTCTTCTCTTATCGCATCTTCATCTATGCCTATCACAACTAGAAGTGGAAACACTTACACCATTCATAATACCGGTCAAGGTAGAGGTAAACCTCATAATCAAGAAATAGATCATCGCAAACTTGTTGTGCAATCTGAATATCATGAGGGATCCTCAAGTTCTTCATTGAGTACTTTGAAAGATAGCCCGTCTCAATCATCACGTCTAGTGTTCCAAGAGTGTTTTAATTCATTGTTTCAAGCGCAACTTGGTTTCTCATTTCAAGAGCAGGACAACTCATTCTTCCAAAACAACTCATTATTTCATAACTTTGGAAGACCACTCCCTCAGACTAGTCCTATTATTGAATCTATCGATCCCGCTGAAGATATAAAATCATTTGAACCTGTTGACCCTCTTGATCCTATTCACACACCAAAATTTACCTTATCTACACCCTTTCAGCATCATTCATATCATTTTACCAAGTCTTCAATTGTGACACAGTCCTACATTAACAAGATGGGAGATCCATTTGACTTCCAACCAAGCAAATATGATGAAGGGTGCTCCCCTTAATACCACAAACACATAACAGAAATAGAGAAACCACAACAATATGCAAGAACAGAAAATTGGCTTCTTATTATCTCCACAAATGTGGAATTACAAACTTTTAGAATTACAATATGCAAAGCCACATGGGCATTCCCTTACAATATTTTATAGGACAAAGCCTCGAATCAATACCCAGATCTACTACCCAGAACTATTCTGAACTGCTACGACAATAATACAGCCTTCCTTATATAGGCAATTTTCCACCGCCTGGGAAGGTTCCAGAATTTTAGCCAATAAGGCCGACCAAACTTAGAATTATTTTATTTTACATTTTATTACATCATAGTCGGCTCAAGATAACCTTTGAAACCCGAACAGAAATTTTGAAGAAAATTATTTTTCGCCATTTCGGGTGGCCCAACTTCCGAAGACCATAAGTCATCACCAGTTGACCCGATCGGCTATTATAACCCCATTTCAGAAATGCCACGAAGCGCTCTACAGGCTTGATCAATGCAAGTGCCCGTCACCCAAATTTTTGACCTCATCCGGGGCCTCTAAAGCCTTCAAAACTGAGTCCAAAGTTTCTGTACCCTGCTGCCAATACCGAAAATCTTCAATATCTTCCAACATACACTTGATCTAGAAATGAAACTTTACTGGCAGACTTATATGACCAAAATGAACCTCCAAGAAATAAATTACATCATTCCGAGCACAGACGAAAATTACCAAAAATAGTAACTTTCCATAAATAGCAGCTCTGCACAGGATAGCCCTTATTGAATTCAAAAACAGAAATATTTTTTGGGTGATGCAAGATTGCTCTTACACCCAGGATGCTCCTGCATCAGACACCTAGGGTAATTTGAGAAGTGACCCTGTCACGACTCAAGTGTGCAGAGGAAAACCAAGATGGCTAACCTCCTCCTTTGTCAGCCATGATGAATCTTCAACAGGTCATCATTTCCACTTGACCAGATATTCTTCATATGTACTGTTCCTTGTGCTTCTGCCAACACGACTGTCCAGTATATCTTCGATCTCCTTAGTGTCTGAACTAGTTGCTGGAATACTCCACTGTGCTGCTGCAACCTCATCTTCAACACCTCCTTCGTGATACTCTGTCAAATCTAAAATGTTAAACACTGGTGAAATATTCAGCTCTCTAGGCAATTCTACCTCATATGCATTTCCTGAATCATGCTTCGTCAGTATCTTACATGGCCCAAACTTCTTCATTTTCAGCTTGTTATATGTACCAACCGAAAACCGCTCCTTCCGCAAATGAACCATGACTTCATCACCAACCTGAAATTCTTTATACCTCCTTTTCTCATCTGCCTTAGCCTTATACTGTGCATTCATCTTGGTAATATGCTTCCTCACCTCCTCATGGATGTTCTTCAAGTGTTCTACAAAATCCTTAGCTTCAGCACTACTTATTTCTCCTTTATCTATTTTTCTCAATTCAGATGCATTTCTTGGACTACTTCCATATACAATCTGGAATGGTGATTTACCAGTGCTCCTATTGATAGAATTATTGTATGCAAATTCTTCCTGTGGTAAAATCAAATCCCATCCTGTTGGCTTATCTCCAACCAAACATCTCAGCAAATTTTCCAAACTCCTATTCACCACCTCTGTCTGTCCATCAGTCTGTGGATGATGTGATGAACTAAACTTCAAATCTGTCTTCAACTTCTTCCACAATGTATGCCAAAAATATCCAACAAACTTAGTGTCCCGATCTGAAACTATGGTCTTTGGCAAACCATGAAGTCTCACTACTTCTCTGAAAAACAATTCTGCTATATGAATAGCATCATTAGTCTTATTGCAGGGAATGAAATGTGCCATCTTTGAAAATCTGTCAACCACCACAAAAATTGAATCATGCCCCCGCTGAGTCCTCGGTAAACCAAGAACAAAGTCCATGCTGATATCCTCCCAAGGCTTCTCTGGTACAGGTAATGGATGATAGAATCCTGTATTTTTCTTCACTCCTTTCGCCATCTGAAATACTCTGCAACTCTGTACAAACTTCTTCACATCTTGCTGCAACTATGGCCAATAGTAATTCTCACTAACCAAAGAAAGGGTTTTGTCACAACCAAAATGTCCAGCCAATCCTCCGCTATGCTTCTCCTTGATGAGATTCTCCCTCATAGAACTTCGTGGAATGGACAATTGACTCCCTTTGAATAGCATATCATCCTGGATGATGAAATCCAGCCATTTCATCCTGTCTAGAGTAACAGGTTCTGTACAAGCTTTCCAAGCTTCACCAAAATTAGGATCCTCTGGATACAAATTCTTGAGTTCCTTGAACCCAACCACTTCAATCTGGATTTCTGTCAGCAATAGTTGCCTTCTGCTAAGAGCATCTGCAACCCTATTAGACTTTCCACTCCTGTGTTTCAAAACAAATGTATAATTCTGCAAAAACTCAACCCATTTCAAATGCCTTTGATTTAATTTTCCTTGACTATTCAAATATTGCAAAGCTTGATGATCAGTATACAAAACAAACTCCTTAGGAAGCAGATAATGTCTCCACTTCTTTAATGCCTGAACTATAGCATAAAATTCCTGATCATAAACAAAATATTTCCTCTTGGCATCATTTAACTTCTCACTAAAATAGGCAACAGGTTTACCTTCTTGGCTCATAACAGCTCCTATTGCAGTACCACTAGCATCACAATCTACTTGAAACACCTTATTAAAATCTGGAAGTGCTAAAACAGGTTGTTCTGTAACTTTTTGTTTCAACAATTGAAAACTCTTTTCTGCCCCATTAGTCCACTTAAACTCTTTTCTATCCCCTCTCATTGTTTCAGTCAAGGGTCCACAAATACTGCTAAAATTTCTGATAAACTTTCTGTAAAAGCTAGCTAGACCATGAAAAGATCTTACCTCAGTAGCACTCCTTGGAGTAGGCCATTCAAGGATAGCCTGTACCTTCTCTGGGTCCATTTTTAGACCTTCTCCTGAAACTACAAACCCCAAATACACCAACTCTTTCTTCACAAAACTGTACTTCTTCAAATTAATCAACAATTTCTCTTCTCTCAACTTCTCAAATACCATACGAATATGCATCATATGCTCATCCAATATCTTACTAAAGATCAAAATATCATCTAGGTAAACAATGACAAACTTATCCAAAAATTCTTTCAGAACCTCGTTCATGAGCCGCATGAAAGTGCTCGGTGCATTGGTTAGCCCAAAAGGCATGACTAACCACTCATACAGTCCTTCCTTTGTCTTGAAGGCAGTCTTCCATTCATCTCCTTCTCTGATCCGAATCTGATGATATCCACTCTTCAGATCTATCTTTGAGAAATACACAGCTCCACTCAAACAGTCCATAATATCATCCATTCGTGGCAATGGAAACCTGTACTTGATTGTGATCTTGTTTATTGCCCTAGAATCTGTACACATCCTCCATTCTCCATTCTTCTTTGGTGCTAATACTGCTGGTACAGCACAGGGACTCAGACTCTCACGGATCAATCCTTTCTGTAACAGTTCATGTACTTGTCTGTTCAACTCCTCACTTTCTGCAGGTGTCATTCTGTGTGCTGCCTTATTCGGAAAACTCGCTCCTGGGATCAAGTCCATCTGATGACTGATCTTCCTGACTGGTGGTAATCCATCAGGCACATTATCAGGTACAATATCCTGAAACTCATTCAACAAATCTGTAACTTCTACAGGAACATCTTCTACTTCCTCTTTACCAGCTTTTGGAATTAAAGCAAAACATACATGCTCATGCCTCATACCATCTAGGAAATTTCTTCCATCAACAAAAGTTATCCTTGCATTACCACATACGTTTTCTTCAGTCTCCTTCAATGGTTTTAGCTTATGCCGCACTCCATCCTTTGTCAGGGAATAGGTATTCGCACGACCATCATGTACAGCACATTTGTCAAATTGCCATGGTCTACCCAACAACATATGACATGCATCCATAGATATGATATCACACAATACCTCATCTTGGTATCCGCCAATCTTGAACTTCATCAGGCATTGTTCATTGACCATGACCTTGTGGTCATCCTGTACCCAGGCAATCCGATATGGATGTGGGTGTTTCTGTCTCTTGAGCTTCAACTTTGTCACCATCTCTTCTGACACCAAATTGTCAGTGCTTCCACTATCAATAATCACATCACAACATTTACCTTCACACTTGCACCTGGTGCGAAACAGGCTCCTCCTTTGCTCAGGTTCATTCTCACCACTCAACAGGACTCTTCTGTTAATCAACGTTTCTCCTCTTTCAACATCTTCAGAATTTGATGATCTGGCATCTTCATCTACATGTGCAACTCTGGCCTGGCCTTCATTTCTCCTGTCTGTTCTGCCTTGGCGCTGAGGACATTCAAATGCCCTATGACCTTCTTCTCCATAGTGAAAACATGTTCCACGGAAGCTACCTCTTCCAGATCCTTGTCCTCTTCCTCTTCCTCTCTGATCTCTATTATTCTGATCCTGGAAGCGATTGAAATTATTTCCTCGCTAATTCTGACTGCTACTGGCCTCATCCTTCTTTTTTGGATCTTCATTTCGGCCACCGTATGACTGTCCACCAGATCGTCCACCGCGACCTCTTCCGTTTTGTCTACTCTCAAACTTCTTGTTCATCTTTTCCTCTACTTTTAGGGCAAACTGGTATGCCTCTTCAATACTATTCATTTGAACCAGATTCAGCTCCTCCTGAATGCTTGGCCTTAACCCATTAAGGTATCGGGCAACTTTCTCCTTATCAGCTTCTGCATGGCCTGTTCTGATGAGAAGTGGATAGAACTCCTCTGTATACTCCTGAACAGATCTTCCTGCTTGCTTCAAACTCTGCATTTTCTTCAGTAGGTCAAGCTCATAATCAATAGGAATGAACTGTCGCTTCAATTTATCCACCATCCGATCCCATCTTGTGAATTATCTTTCCCTCTTCTATTTCGCTCCAACTGAATTTCTTGCCACTAGATCTTCGCATGACCTTTCAATCTGGCCTTCGCAAATTTGACCCTATCAGGATCATCAACATCTTCGTACTCAAAATATTTCTCACATTCATTGATCCAGTCAATCAATTCCTCTGGGTTAAGATTTCCAGAAAATGTAGGAACCTCAATCTTAGGTCTTTTTCCAATCTTGGAAATGGCCCGAAAAAGTCTTTCTTCCTCCTGGTTCACAATTTCGGCTTCTCCTTCTTGATATTCTTCTTCGGCTTCATCCTCGCTTTCGTCTCTGACATTGAGATTCATTTCTCTGTGAATCTCTTCTTGCAATGCTCGCACTTGTCTCTGCAGCTCTCTAACCTCAGGTGTCACAGCACCAACTCTTCCGCCACGTTCTCGTCGTGGAGGCATTTTCACGATGCGCGCTAAAACCCTAGCCACGGTCCTGGTGCAAACTGCCTCATAGTCGGTGATCTGTTTACACACTCAAGAACTCCTGCTCTGATACCACTTGATGAAGGGTGCTCCCCTTAATACCACAAACACATAACAGAAACAGAGAAACCACAACAATATGCAAGAACAGAAAATTGGCTTCTTATTATCTCCACAAATGTGGAATTACAAACTTTTAGAATTACAATATGCAAAGCCACATGGGCATTCCCTTACAATATTCTGTAGGAAAAAGCCTCGAATCAATACCCAGATCTACTACCCAGAACTATTCTGAACTGCTAAGACAATAATACAGCCTTCCTTATATAGGCAATTTTCCACCGCCTGGGAAGGTTCCAAAATTTTAGCCAATAAGGCCGACCAAACTTAGAATTATTTTATTTTACATTTTATTACATCATAGTCGGCTCAAGATAACCTTTGAAACCCGAACAGAAATTTTGAAGAAAATTATTTTTCGCCATTTCAGGTGGCCCAACTTTCGAAGACCATAAGTCATCACCAGTTGACCCGATCAGCTATTATAACCCCATTTCGAAAATGCCACGAAGCACTCTACAGGCTTGACCGGCGCAAGCGCCTATCACCCAAATTTTTGACCTCATCCGGGGCCTCTAAAGCCTTCAAAACTGAGTCCAAAGTTTCTGTACCCTGCTGCCAATACCGAAAATCTTCAATATCTTCCAACATACACTTGATCTAGAAATGAAACTTTACTGGCAGACTTATATGACCAAAATGAACCTCCAAGAAAGAAATTACATCATTTCGAGCACAGACGAAAATTACCAAAAATAGTAACTTTCCATAAATAGCAGCTCTGCACAGGATAGCCCTTATTGAATTCAAAAATAGAAATATTTTTTGGGTGATGCAAGATTGCTCTTACACCCAAGATGCTCCTGCATCAAAATACAACCAAACTCATGACCAATCTCAAAATAATCAGCATCATGGTCAATCTTCCAATGACCAACGTCATGCTTAACCTTGAAATGATCAATGTTATGATCAATCCCAAAATGATCAGAATCAGCACCAAGCTCAAAATAAAGCTCAAGGCAGTCAACCAACATATCACTATCATCCTTCTCCTTATGATCTAAGTCAAGATCAAGTCCCAAGCATTTATGAGATTCTTGGCAATAATGGTGATAAGACAATAACTCAAAATGACATAGATGCTGTGAAAGAAAACAAGGGTCTTATCAAGATGATGGAGTTCCTCCTTCTAGAGGAGAAGGAAAAATACTTTCTTGAGCTAGCCATACAAGGGGCCAAATTACCCTCAGACTATCAAGTTGAAACGCTTGTGACCAAAGAAGATGAAACTAAGACCGCTAAGTTGAAAAAGATGGTCTGAGACATGCAAGATCAGATTAGCCAACTTGTGAAGAACAAGGACAAACCCACACAACAATTCACAATGGAAAGCATTTGTCCTTTCCCCTTTGATAGGAGTCTTCACATGCCACCTTTTACCAAAGGTGTAGAGCTACCTAAATATGACAAATACTTGGGTGCTACCAATCCCCAAGATCACTTAAGGGAGTTTGGCACTTTATCTATGGAATTCATACATGACAAACATACCTCATGCACCTATTTCCTCGTAGCTTGGGTGGACTAGCTATGGAGTGGTTTTCTCAATTGCCCACTGGCATTAAGACTTTTGATGAAATGGCTAATCTATTTATCCAACATTACTCACATAATATTTAGCATCCGGTCAACATACGGGATCTTTGCAATTTGAAACAGTGATAAGGGGAACCTTTCCTAACATTTCTCCAAAGGTGGAGACAATTATGTTCAAGGTGTCCTCACAAGCTACCAGAGTCTGAGAGGCTCGACATCTTTTTGGAAAATCTTGTCCCAGACTTTGGATACCAAGTGCAATTACAAGGTCCCCTAACCTTTGATAGCATGATTAAACAAGTAGTGTGAATAGAGGCCTTTATGATCAAGAAAGGGGAATTGACTTTGAACAAAGTCAACAAACAAGGATCTTCAACCTCGAACAAAGATAAAGGGAAGTTTGTCAACAAGAATAGAGACATTGTGAATGATGGAGTGGTTGACAATGTGATCCCAAAGCCTACTAAGTCTATTTTCAATATCTCTTCTAGCATACAGGTGATCAAACCCATTGAAAAGCCTGTGATGGAAAATCAGCAACCTTCAAGGTTTTATAGGAAAAAACCTTGGGCCTCTCAACCCAAGCATGAATTCACTTCCTTGGGAGAATCACTTGATGTGGTCTATAAAACTCTTGTGCAGAATCAGATACCTGCTCCTTTGGAAAAGCGTCTCTATGACCGACAACCACAACCTCATTGGTGGAATGACAATGCATACTGTGACTATCACCAAAATAAAGGTCACAAGACTTCTACTTGTCTTCAGCTGAAACATGAGGTCCAAGATTTGATTGATAGTGGTGACATTGTTGTGGATGGCCATAACAAGAATTAAGACCATTAGGCAATTAAGGATCCCTTCCCCCCTCACAAGAAGTGTGAATCTTCAAAGACTAAGAATACCAATGCTACTTGGTCAATTACACATACACTAATGATAACAATGTCATTGGTATGATTGAACCTGTTGAGGTTGAGTATTGTGATGTGATTACTATTATGAGGAGCAGCAATACTCTGAAACCTAAGACTTCTTTCATCTTGCGTAGTTTCATGTCTCATTCATCTGAATCTGAACAACCTCAAGATTGTGCCAATGTTGTTACTCAATCACGTGGAAGGATTATTTTGAAAGGTCCTGATCCTCCTGTATCTACTCTAAAACAAATCGTGGATAAGACTATTGTTGGCCCTGCCAACAAGAACACGAAATCGGTCCCTACACCTAGCACTACTAGTTATAGTATCTTAGATAAGTTGCAACAGACCAATTCTCAGATCACCATTTTTGAGCTATTGAAGATCTTGCCTACTCATAAGAAGATTCTGGATAAAGCCCTCACTGAGGCAAATGTCCCCAAGGATCTTGATCTTGACCAGTTCTAATCTATGGTGGTTCATTTGACCTCACCTCATTATCTGTCCTTCTCCAAAGAAGATGATCACTCTCTGAGCCATCCACATAATGCTCCCTTGCATATAGAAGTCATGATAGGCCCTAAGTGTGTCCGCTGAGTGCTCATAGACAATGGTGATGGCCTCAATATCTATTCTGCTAAGTTTCTTACCCAACAAGGTTATGATGAGCATTGTATAGACTCTTGCAAGAAGATTACTATCAAAGCTTATGATGAAGAGGAACACAAATCCCAAGGTTTAGTTGTGCTTCCAATCTGAGTTGGCCCTATTGAGAGATATGTTACTTTTCAAGTTCTTGATATTCCTATTGCCTACAACATATTGTTGGGGAGACCATGGATTCATGAGATGTAGGCCATTCCATCTACATACCATCAATGCATCAAATTTCAATTCCATGGAGTAGAAGTCACTATGCCTGCTAATACCAACTATTCTTGTAATACCCTTGCACAATCTGCAAAAAGTCTTATTCTGACTAATAGAGAATCCACTGAATTCTATGATGCCAAGCTCAAGGAAATGGAAAAGACTCTAAAACTTAAGGATACAGGCATGGGAGGATATCGAATTGAACATGTGCTATCACTAGCTACTCTCCCTCCATCTCCACGCTCCTATGGGAGACCTTCTTAGAGTAACAAACCTTCTGATGACTCTCCTCAAATAGTCTACAATGGTGCCTTTGTACGGGCCTCTACACCTTTAGAAGATGAGGATGAAGAAAAAGCTATCACAGCTTGGATCTATAAAGGGAAAGAAACATCTGAAATGACTACTCCACCTCCAGACTTAGAGCAAGAGCCATACAGTGAGGCCTTCAAGATCATGAAGTGCTTTGGCTATAAAGGGAGTGGTCGTATAAGAATGAATGATGATGGTTTGTTGAAACCCATTGAAGCTACAGGTCACCGCACAAAGGATACTAGTGGCTTAGGCTTCAAAAAGATCCCCTTTCATTTAGGGATAAAAACATTTGTGCCAGAACCTGAACCTAGACCTAAACCATAATTTGAAGATACTACCCTAGAGGTAAATCTAGAGGCTAGCTCTGATGAAGACACCTTTCCATATCCTATTCCTCCAAAATTTTCAGCACTCTTTGTAGAACCAGGTGAACCTGTTATACCTAGCCACCTGGTAGGGACTAATAGTGATTCTTATGATAGTACTTCAGTGCATCGAATCACGTATGACCAATGGAAAGAAATAAAAATGGCTGATTCCAATTCTTAGGGTGAACGATACATACCACCACATTTCCAAGAGCGGTTTGAACAAGACCAACTTTAGCAAGCCATTAATGCTACAAGGGATGAAGATGAGTTAGATGATATAGCCAGTGCTAATGGAATTCCCACATCAAGTAATGACTCACATGAGTATGAGTTTGACTCTTTGTCTGATGCTACTTATGATAAAGATATAGACATGGTGCATACATTTGAAAACCCTCTTGAAGTAGGTGAAGGGTCTAGTGTTAGGATGCATGAATTAGATGCCATTAGTATTAACTTGTCCTCTACTTCCAACATGGGGTCTCATAGGGATTCAAATGCTCCTTTGGATGAGATCGCTCTAGGTCTTGACTTGCTCATCTGCGCTTTTGATGATTATACTATGAACACAATTGAACCGGCCACTACTTCTCTCTCACTCAAAAATCTTGAGCCGATAAACTAGAACTCCCCCTCCTCATTCAATGAAGTCCTAACATTCTAGAATGATTATGCTATAGCCTATTACCTCAATACTATTGAACTTTTAATGTCCTCCACTAGCAAAGGTAGTGTCAGCATGAGAGAGGCAGATATCAAGTATCTTAGTCAAAAAATTAAAAGAAGAAAAAATAGATGCTTTGATGGTGAAAATCACATTGTGGTAGTGTCAGAGCCAAAAATAGTAAAAATAAAAGATGTATCTGAGGATGAAAACCTCTCTAAGGTGCCCAAGGATGAGATACTTGATACACTCTTGAGTCACTTTTAGGAGAGATCATCAGTATTGATTGATCTGACACAACCAGTGAATTTGGGTACAGAGGCTGCTCCACAAATTATTCATCTAGCACAGTCATTATCTGCAAAAGAAAAGGAAGAGTTTACTATTTTCTTTCAAAGAAAGAAAATAAACTTTGCATGGACTTACTCTGATATGCCTAGATTGGTCTCCAATATAATCATGCACCATCTATCCATTGTACCAGGTATTAAGCCTATGAAACAGAAGCTTCGAAAGATACATCTACATGTGGCACTTTTAGTCAAAGAAGAGCTGGAAAAGATTCTTAAGGCTGGTTTCATAAGGACTATTGACTATGCAGAGTGGATTTTAAATATTGTTCCAATCACCAAACATGATAAATCCATTCGTGTGTGTACAAACATCCAGGATCTAGATAAGGTCTGTTCAAAGGATGACTTCCCACTACCCAATATTGACATGATAGTGGATATGACAGCAGGTTATGAAATGTATTCCTTGATGGATGGCTTCTTTGGCTATAATCAAATAAAAATAGTGCCAAAAGATAAAGAAAAGATTTCTTTCATGTGCGCTTGGGGCATTTTCTATTGGAATGTCATGCCCTTTGGGCTTAAAAATGCTGGAGCAACATATCAAAGAGTTGTCATTACCATTTTCCATGATATGATGCATAAAACAATGGAAGATTATGTGGATGACACTTTGGCCAAAAACATGTAGTGGAAAACTCATCTTACAAATTTGGGTTCCATACTTGACCTCATGGAACAATTTAGTCTTGAACTTAATCCCCAAAAATGTGCATTCTTTGTCACTTCTAGGAAACTCTTGGGTTACATCATTTCATCCAAAGGCATAGAGGTTGATCCTAAAAAAGTTCAAGCTGTTATGGACATGCTTGGACCTAAGAACATTAGTCAAATGAGAGGACTTCAGGGAAGGTTACAATCTATTCAGCGCTTCATTTCATAGTTGGCTAACAAGTCACAACCATTCACTAAAACTTTGCATAAGGGTGTGACTTATGAATGGAATGAAGAATGTGATAGGGGACTCACTCAAATTAAATAGTATCTTGCTAATCCACCTATATTGATGCCCCCTATTCAAGGGAAGTCACTCATACTATACATCTCAGCCACAAACACATCTTTGGGTGTTCTCCTAGCTCAAGAGGATCAGAACAACAAAGAGAGAGCCATTTATTATATCAGTAGAACATTGGTTTCTTATGAAATGAACTATTCTATCATTGAGAAAGCTTGTCTAGCAGTAGTGTTTACTTCGCAAAAATTGTGGCATTATATGCTCACTCACACTATAAGGCTCATTGCAAAAATTTATCCACTAAAGTACTTACTAAGCAAGGCTGCCCTCACGGGTAGACTAGAAAAATGGGTTATGATACTCAGTGAATTTGACATTGAGTATGTGGAAAGAAAAGCTATTAAAGGACAAGAAATTGCTGATCAGTTGGTAGAAGCTCCTCTGAAAGATCATTAGCCTTTGAACATTGAATTCCCAGATGAATCCATCATGCTTCTCACACATCAAAATTGGAGCATGTTCTTTGATGAATCATTCACTCAGCAAGAGTTAGGTATAGGCATTCTGTTTATAACACCTCAAAGATACTCATTGCCCAAAGCTTATAAAATGTTGTTTCCCTGCACAAACAACATCGTTGAATATGAAGTTCTCATCAACGGTGTGAAGATAGCCCTTGAATGGTGTGTGCATGAGCTCAAGGTCTTTGGAGACTCTTAGTTACTCATCAACAAAGTTAATGATATCTATCAAAAAAAAGATGACAAGCTAGTGTCGTACAAATGAATGGTGGATGACCTCAAATAGTATTTTGCACACATTTCTTTTCAACAAATTCCAAGGGCAGACAATAAAGCAACTAATGTTATGGAAACTCTTGCCTCAATGTTACAGATGCCAGAAAATGACTTCAAACACAAATTCCTGGTGGAGACATTACGCTACCCAGCCTATGAAATTCTTGAATCTAGGATGATCTGTTTAGTCATTAGACATGATTCATCCCTCTACCACCATATCTATTCCTACCTCCATGACCAAATCATTCTAGACACTTATACCCAGAATGAAAAGTGTCACCTAATCTATAATGCTTCACAATATGTCATCATAGAAAATGACTTGTATAGATGGGGTCTAGATGGTACCCTCCTTAGGTGTCTAGAACCCAATGAGTCCAAACATGTGTTAGCTGAGGTACATGAAGGTATCTATGGGTCTCATTCGAGTGGTCTGACATTAGCTTGTAAACTTATTAGAGCTAGTTACTACTGGCCATATATGGAGAAAGAAGATATTCAATATGCCAAGGCTTGTAAACAGTGCCAATTTCATAGAAATATGATCCATGCTCCTACTAAAGAGCTTATTCCTTTCATTAGTTTCTGGCCATTTTAGCAATGGGCCTTTGACTTGGGGGGTCAGATACATCCTTCTCCTTCAAGAGGAGATAAATTTATCATCACAGCTATAGACTATTTTACTAAGTGGGTTAAGGTAGTGCCTCTGACTATAGCTGATGGCAAGTCTATGGCTATGTTTATACTAAACTATATCATCTGTAGATATGGTGTACCCTCATCCATTATCACTAACAATAGGGGACAATTCAAGAACAAGGACCTAAAAGAGTTATGCATCAAATTCAAGATCATTCAACATTGGTCATCTATCTATTATCCCCATGGTAATGGACAACCAGAAGCTTCTATTAAGACAATTCTCAAAATCTTGCACATAATAGTTCATAAATCTGGGAGAGATTGGCACCTCCAGATTAATCCAACTTTATGGGCCTATAGAACAAGTATCTGAACACCAATGGGGGCCACGCCCTTTGCCTTGGTTTATGGAGTAGATGTTGTATTGCCTATTGAGGTCGAGATTCCTACATTGTGAGTCTCTCTGAGGGGCCTCATCACTAATGAAGAAAATAGAATATCCCAGCTTCAAGAGCTTGATTTACTGGATGAATGTCGGAAGGTGGCATTCGATCATCTTTGAGTATACCAAAAGAGAATGTATAAAGCCTACCATAAGAAAGTTAGAAAAAGGGAATTCTAAGTGGGTGATCTCATCCTAAGAGAAAACCCCAAAAATCAGCAGCAGCAGATCCAGAAAGGGAAGTTTGAACCAAACTGGCTTGGTCCATACATTATGACTGCAGCATTTGGGTCTAGTGCTTACCAACTCTCCACCACTGAAGGAGAATATCTCAAAGAGCCTATCAACGCTCTTCACTTCAAAAGATGCTATAGCTGAGGCATTTCTTCTGTGCTCATGTACATACTTATTGATCCTAAAAAAATCCAAAAAAATGGTATATTGTCAAAAAATCCTAAAAATTGCAAAATGTCCTGAAAAAATGATCATCTTAGTGAAAACCTGGTAAACAGGCACTTTGATGTATCTATTATCTGGTGAAAACCTAGTAAACGCATGCCTTGATAATGATAAAAAAATAGAAAATTAGAAAAATAAAAAATGAAATATTCAAAAAATATAAAAAAAGAGAAAAAGAGAAAAGAAGAAAAAAAAATTGAAAAAGAAGAAAAATGTGCCATTAATGAAAACCTGGTAAACAGGCATCATGGTAGCAAAAATAGAATGTCTGCCAAGATGGTGAGAACCTAGTAAACAAGCACCTCTTGTTTCCTGAAGTTATATCTCATCTCAGCACCATTTGGCTCTTGCTTTCCTACTTTAGTGTGTTTTCCTTGTTTCTTGCTTTAGTTTTCTTTCTTGGTTTCCTGCTTTAGTTTGCTTTCTTGGTTTCCTACTTTAGTTCATTTCCTACTTTAGCTTGCTAGCTCATGCATTCATTTTCACCTATCTTTGAGATTTTTCTCGACTCTACATGGATTGGAACTAGTCACACTTGAGAGCACATACCTGGTCTAGGGGGCATTGTCCTATGACTTTCAAAGACACTTTCTTGCATAAGTCACTAGTGGTTCCCACTGCGTCTCCCTACTGATGCCCAGCTATTTTTGAAATCTCTCTCCTTGAGGGTCTCTCATGTATCAGTTACCAGTGGTTCTCACTATGTTCGAGATGACTTTTTGCACCATATTTCTTTCGATTTAACTTCAATCCACTTGAACACAAACTTAAATTGAAACTGAAACTAAATTTTTGATTCTCTGAAGCATGTTGAGCTTTTCTCTTTTGTGTTTTGTTCTTTCATTTTTTCATTTCCCCTCAAGCGAATCTAAGACGTCTTTTTTGACTGAGAAATGTGAAGACTAGGGGCATGATCTTTTCTTGCTTTCTATTTGCAGGTTTAGTTCCAATGATCCAAAGGATTCACATAAGAGGGGTGTCTACTATGAGAGCCTTCATCTAGTGTTGGATGGCCATCTATACCTTGACTCCTTTTATATGGAAACTTTGGTAACATTGGTTTTTCTCGTTGTCTTTTGAGTGATTTCTTTCTGCTACAAGTAAAATTGCAAACGCTCGTCCTGCTAAGTGAACGTAAGGGTCACTGCAAGCATTATTTAGCAAAGGGAGGAACTCTCATGTGTCTGGCGTGTTTGTATGCAAGCAACATTCCAATGATTCTAGCAGCTATGCTTTGATGCTTATGTTAACTTTCTAAATCAAAAGGAATAGGTGTTCAGGTCATTCTGGCTTCTTGTGGCTTAATGCTTACACCTCATTTCGACAACTCTAAGACTTATGTCATATTCATATTCTCATGATTGCAATATTAGTGAGGATTGTATGGCATCTTGCGATCATCCCGTACCTAAAAACTCTGTGATGATAATATGATGAGTCCAACAACAAAGTCCTAGGGTTTGAATCTAGTTTAGGTTTGCATTTTCATTCTAGGCTTGCATTGAGATAGTGTTTTGGTGCTCTCTTGGTTGTCCTCTTCTGGATCTATTCATCAAAGGTTCTCATCTTTTGTCCCAAGTCCGTCTTGGCTACACAAGTGTCTGATCCTCGCTCTCGATCTTTGAAACATTCTTTTGGTTAGTCCTATCATATATTGCTACATCCTACATGAGATGATTAGTATCACATACATTGAATTTCCATTGCATTTCCATGTGCATCCATTATAAGCATAAATAAAATCACTCATTGCATTCATTTATCTATCATCTATCATTGCATTTCACATTGCATATTCATATACCATCATAAAATAAAACATGTGCATATTCATATCATAAAAGAAAGTATGTGCATCTCATACATATCTAATCCATACATCTAAATCATCTATGAAACATCTCATAAAATATGAACATCAACATTAAAGAAATATATAAACAAGTACAATGATATCAAAGAGGCAATCTCATATATATATATATATATATATATCTCGCAATCGATCAATGTCATGTACAAAAGAATGGTGCTACTCAAGTACACTATCAAAAATGGGCTACAATATGAATGTAAAAAATGAGCTAACTCTGCCCATCGCCACTTGGAGGAGGTGGTGGCAGTGGTCCCTATGGTGGTTCCAATGGAGGTGGCATCGATCTCTATAGGGGAGGCATCAGTCTCTATAGTGGTGCCTGCAGTGGAGGTCCCTGTGGTGCCCCGGCATACTCAGAAAATGGAGGCACCTACTCTGATAGATTTTGAACAATGCCAACATATGCCACATAGTAGTAGGCTTCCTGAGTGGACTCATATCTAGTCTCTAGCCATGACCTCGCTACTCTTGGAGCTCTCTAATCTCCCGCTCCCTGTCAACCACCCACGTCTCCTGGATGATGACCTAGGTGTGGTAGTCATCCCTCTCCCGATGTACCTACCAGACTCTCTCTCAAATCTTCCTAAGAGCCTCCTATACCTGTGCCAGCTATGGTGGTCCCTGTGTGGCCTGATTAGACATATCAATATCCTTGACCTATGCCTCCTTATTAGGAGGTGTCTCCTGTGATGGATCCCATGTCCTCTTCCTAGTGGACCTCTGCAAGGTCCCACTACTACCTGCACCTGCATCTGACCCCATAGTCCTTAGGGGGATGTCCATCTTCCCTGTCCTCAACCTTAGTACCCTTTGTCTCTACTGTTGTTGCTGTTGTGGCCCCTGCTGTGCAACCTGCTACTGTCCAGGCTGCTATATTGGTATCTATTGTTGGGCAGGTATCTGTTATTGCTACTACTATGTAGGCTACTATCGTGCCCCCTAGCCCATGCCGACTGGATCTGTGAGCCTCAGGAAGGGGTGTGCCAAGAACTTATCTCGATATGCAGGCGTCATCCCTGCATTGGTGACATCCACCATGTAGTCCCATCAAGCTGGATGTACTCGTGCCTCAATAGTGCATCTACCCTGATCTAACCTGGGTTGCTAGCCCTTCTTCATCTCATCAATGAAGTGAGCATATGTAGCATACTCCTATGAGAGGTCCTGTGGCCTCCCAAACTGCCTCATAACCCGTGTCAGTGAGAATCACTTAATAACAGAAATGGTATGTCCAATCAGTGGATGCAAGATGAACATGTCTGCCAGCTCCCACGAAGCATCATCCCATGGCTTTGTGGCTACCCAAGGCCTCCACACAACTGCTACCATATCATCTAACTACCACCACCACTTCTTAGTCTTACCCAGTGCTGGTTGAGTCATAAGGCCTGCATATTTGTAAATATAGGGCTTGAGGGCCTACCGTGTATCATGAAATATCAGCCTATAAATAGGGAGATGCTCCTAGGTCCAAATCTACAATACAAAAACTCCAGTTGCCATGGTCTTGGCACTCTGATACATGACCTCATGAATCTCATGGTGCATCTATGTGAGCCTGCACTCGCCCTATCTAAATCTGATGACTAGCCTATCTAGCATCCTCTGCAGAATCTATCCCCAACCGCACTCCAATCTGTGTTGTCCCGGATCCAGAACCAAGTAGCAACTCAGGAACATGGCTAAAACAACTTGCAATTGGTAAGCACCACCATATCTACCGACCAGCTCATCCCACAAGATGGCCTAACCCATCACTAACTCATCTCTGAATATGGCCCTCAGTGCCAGTGCACCTACCCTCGGCTGTATATCATACTCAATGTTGGTTGTGGATTATTCCCTTTGATCTTCAACTTGCAGATTTACACTTTGGTGGACAATATCAATAAAATCCTGACTCTATCACCACCCCAAAATCCACAAGGAAGAGGGTCAATTGACAAGGATCAAAAGATCCTTCTACTCTTTGAGCTTTAATGCTCAGGCAGGTGTACCCTTGACTCACTTCTCTAAAGGAGTCTAAAACAATATTCCATTATATCTCATATAAGATTGTTAAAGATTTATCAAATGATGTTTGTGTTTGTAGTTGTTAACCATGCATACCTCAAGAGGAAGGACCAGTGCCTTATCCCAGGGCTCAGAGTCACCTAACTATATACCTCAATTGAATACCTCAAGTCAAACACAATGGAAACTAGGGTAAGTGCTTTGCCTATTACCCCTCTTCCTCAAGCACAAGGACATCAAATTCTATACCTGGCTGCAAACTCACTGAATTCACCTAAAATGCTTTAATCCTAACTTTGTTAGAAACTCAGAGATGAATTCAAAATACTCTTTTTTTACCATACATTAACACACTTTGTGATATTAACATATATGAGCTCAGAGACAAGCAAGAAGACATACACAAGATACAAGATTGGGATTCAATGACATTTTCATTAACAAATCCAGAATCAACATACAATTAGAATGACACCAAGACAAGAGAAGTCACAAAACTAGACTTCTATCAGTATATTACAGTTAAGAACCAGGGACCAAAAAACAACAATGTTTTGGAACCCTTAAAAAATCCAAAATTCTCTAACTTATACCACTAGCTACCTTGGAATTCTCATAGAGAATGCAACAAGCTATAGACAGCTAGGGCTAGGGTTGCAACCACCCAACCAATTCAAACAGTCACAAAATTTACTGCAGGAGCATGAAGCATAAGCAGCCTGGAGAAAACAAATCTCTAGTAGATCAACAATCATGAAAATCTATGAGATCAGCATAGTACACCAGGAATGCCATTAAAATTAGTCTAATCATTGCCTACAAATAGTTTCTCAATCTCAAAACCCCACAGCACCAGGTACAAAATCACCTCCGCAAATGACCACAAAGCCCCTGGACCACTTCGCAGCAACTAGTGCCACTAACCAAATCAAAAATTACTGAGAAAGCATTGAAAACCAGTCCTTTCTGGTTGCTAGAAACCCTCAAAAAATTTGAATTTGAAATCAAATGGCTACATCTTTGGTGCCCAGCTCATCAGCGGTCACGATTCGAATAGAGATCAACTTTATATCCCTGTCGTTAGATATTTATCTTTCCCGGGCTTCGCAACTCAAACTCATCCAAGCACCTCGGGTTTCATTTAGCGAACTGGCGACAAAGCATTTCCTAGTCACAGGATGAAAAGCTTAACCACAGTTGAATCCCATGAACACATGACTGCACATGTTAAAATGGCCCACTAAAGTCATCTGGCGAACTGGCGACTAAAGGATTTTTTTCCAATTCATGGAAAGAATAGCATTGTTGCCAAATCATCCCGCGAACCCGCGACAAGAAGTAAATTTTGTTGGGCTGCCAAACTTTATCCACTCCACCATTAACTCAAAAACTGTGACACATGACACCACCTGTCGCTACACCACAGACCCTGGCCCGCCATACGCCACATGTCACAACACTGTTTGCTGAAACTACCAAGTCTCCAGCCACAGGACCCATGCTCTGCAAGCCTTTGAAAATGAATGGCTGGCATAAGATCTCATGGCTCTAACAAATCCCATGAGAACTTACGCTGATCGTAGGATCCATCCTCGTCATTGACCCCTCCGACAACGGCCCCACTTCTGAGCACATCCAAGTTGACCAATAAGAAACCCCCACCTGCACAGACATGTCACACCGGACCCACTCTGAACAACAGACAACCTGGCAAGATGGAATAAAATTGACAAATGGCGCATGATCTCAAAGGATGAGAATATTCCTTGAGATTATACACCGACTGTTGATTAAAATCCTTTCACTGCGGGCCCCTCTGACATAAACCAACTCATCACCATCTCTGCAACAAAAAGCCAACGGGCCCACCTACCAAAATGCCAACACATTGCCACGGACATGTGCCAATTAGTCGCATGATCGCATAGCCAAAAATTAGGCTATGTGACCATGCAACAGCTAATCACAAGTTGCCACACGTCCTCCTTTAGGACCACACCAAAGAAGCCTCATCCTTTTGGAGGATCGGATGGTTGTCACAAAAGTGTAAGAAATAAACCTTGTGCATCTTCACCATGCAAACTTGCAGCAACCATCGATCCTACCTGAACTTTAACTGTGCAGGAAGCATAAGAAGATACAAACCACCAAGCATTCAGTGACTACGTGACTAACTGCCAGCCAAGTTGCCAGATGTTAAGGGCTAACTGCCAGGCATGAAATGATCACGTGACTACACAGTTGCTAGGTCACTAAATAGAAAATGTAACCGCCTGGAGACTTGGAGAAAGTGCGACTAACACCCTGCAAAGACTAGGCCCCACCAAAATTGCACCTGCGCACTAAAGTAAAGCAAACTGCTAGGCAGCCAAACAAGAACTGGGACCCGCACGGCCAGGTGGTAAGCGGTCGCATGATCGCATGTCAGAAAAGTCTGACATGCGGCCATGCGATAGCCAATAAGAAGAGTCTGGACCCACCATCCACGTCGGGCTTGCGCAGTTGAGGGAACGTCAAAAACACACAAAGTTTTCGGCACCATAAGACAAGTACACAAAGCTTGAAGGCAAAGGGTCAAAAATAACGTAGGTTTTTGGCAAAAGATCAAAAACACATAAGAATTTTCAACAAACCAAAAGATAGCAAGGAAGCCGAAAACATCACAGGTTTTCAAAAACACTATGGGTTTTTGACACTGAGGTAGAACTTTAAAATTGCTTCTTGCGGACCTTGAAACTTGAAAATCTTACTGGGTTTTGCAAATTAGCAGACGCAACTTGGGCTGAAGCAAGGTGACACATGAAACACACAGGGAAAGACATGCACACACCATAAAACCAAGTGGATACCATTGCAAGAAAAAGATGAGATCGCAAGCCAGGTAGAGACAACAAAACAAAGACTGCAAGGTAAAAAGGCCAACATCACAAGATTTTGCATTGGCAGAAAAAAGGCCTAACAGTGGCTCTGTCTGGGGATGTATGCCTCCTGTAGGCATAGCAAGGACTTAGAATCATTGGTAAAAGTAGACCATCCCACAGGACAAAATTGCAGAGAGCAAGGAACAAGCAGGGCAAGACCAAGCAACAGGACCAAAAATTGATAGACCAGGGCAAAACAGGGTAGGGGCAAGCAACCTATATACAAGAATTTATAAGATGTACAACCCTAACTACTGTTCATGGAAAATAGAGTACCTCAAATGAAGTACTGCTTCAAGAATTGTCCATGAACTGGCAACTCTTGAAGATTACCATTAAAATCCTTGATGATGTAAGAATCTTGGCCCCATTTCTCATGAATCAGTTATGGCCCTAACTAGATGGGATCAAATTTACCATGCTTCCCCTTATCCTCCAATCTGACATTCCAAACTAACACCAAATCACTAGGCTCAAACTTTCTGTCAATAGTCTTTTTATCATATAAATTCTTAACCTGCAATTGCAATTTGGCATTCCTTGCAACTGATTCTCTTCTAGTTTCATCCAACCTAATGAGGTCCTCAATTCTCAACTGCATCTCATCATCAATGTCATCATCATATAACTGCACAAACTTGTACATCTCCAACAAATTATTCTGAGGCATTCTAGCATGAATTCCATACACCAGGTCAAATGGTGCACAACCAATTGCCTTCTTCACAGTTACCCTATCAGCCCATAAAGCTAATGGTAGCTTTGAATTCCATGCCCTCTTATTCTTCTCTAGAATCCTCTTCAAGATTTTAATCAAGCCCTTATTAGTAGATTCTGCCTAACCATTTCCTTGTGGATGATAAGATGAGGAATTAGAAATTTGAATTTCCAAACCTTTGCAAAAGTCCTTATATTCAGCAGACCTGAAGCACATAGCATTGTCACTCACTATCCTCTCAGGGCACCCAAACCTTGTAATAACATTATTCATCAGAAAGTCAATTACCACCCTGCTAGTTGCATTCCTTGTAGGTATAGCTTCTACCCACTTTGTAAAATAATCAATGGCAACTAAAATCCATAAATGTCCTCCACTTGACTTGTTTGGTATCTCCCCTATGAAATAAATTCCCCACTGCTGGAAAGGAGCCTGAACTTCTACTGATTTTAATGGTACATTACCTAAAAACTTAAGCTTACCAAAGAACCTTTGACAAGCATCACATCTCCTTACCAACTACTTTGTATCCTTGAAGATTGTGGGCCACCAAAATTCTACTCTCAAGATCTTATGAGCAGTTGTTTTACCCATATAATGTCCACCACAAACTCCCTCATGCATCCCCTTCAACAACACATTAGCCTGATTCTCATCTACACATTTCAATAGTATGCAATCTAAATTTTTTCTATACAACTTACATTTCACAATTACATACTTGATGGCCTATAACTTCAATGTCCTCTTTTGATTATCATTCATACTATCTGGACATCTCATGTTTCTCAAATAGTAAATAATATTCTAATACCAAATACAATCATCCATATCACATGTATAATCAATTTCAGAATGATTTACCTAGTTTGCATCTAGATTGGATTGGGCCATCAGCTTTGCCAATCCCTGTCCTCTAACCAATTTAGTGATCTGGATCTCAACATTGAATTCTTGGATCCTATTGATCCATCTGCATCTTCTTCCAAACACCTCCTACTGTGAGAAAATATCCTTCACAGCTACACTTGGCACAAAAGCAATCACAACTGCTCCCATCAAATAACATCTAAAAGCCATGATTGCTTTCACAAGTGCATAAGCTTGCTTCTCATTTATGTCATACTTTAATTCTATAGCCTGCAAAGATTTACTGAAAAATGAAATAGGCTATTCAAAACCATCCTTATTCTTTTGTAACAAAACTGCAGCAATAGTGTGAAAGGATGCAAAAGAAAAGATATGCATTGGGACACTATAATCAGGTGCCTTTAGCACTGGTGCATCTTTGATAGCTTGCTTAATATTCTTGAAAGCCTCATCAGGCTCACCCTCCCAATTGATTACAGATCCCTTCTTCAACATCTTGGAAATAGGTCTACTAACCTCTGCAAAGTTTGTCACAAACCTCCTTAGAAAATTGACCTAACCAAAGAAAGACTGAATCCCTTTAACATTCTTTGGCCTCTGAATTTTATCAATTGCTGCTACCCTCTCTGGGTCAATTCTCACTCCTTGCTTCCCAACTAAGTGGCCAAGCAACTTACCTTTTGTGACACCAAAAGCACATTTCCTTAGGTTTAATGAAATGACAAATTCCAAGTCTCTCATAAATATTTTCTCTAAATGAGCACAATGGTCCTCTTCCTTCTTGGAATAGGCAGTTAAATCATCCTGATACATAACAAGAAAATCATTAATAAAATCTGAAAAGGCAACATCCATTGCCCTCTGAAAAGTAGCACCAACATTTGTGAGACCAAAAGGCATTCTCACATAAACATATGTTCCCCAAGGTGTTGTAAAGGCTATCTTGAATTGTTCTGATTCCTTAACAATGACCTGATTGTAGCTAGAGAAAGCATCCATCATTGACATCAATTATGATCCGGTTACTCTCTGCAACATAGCTTCCATATTGGGCAAACAATAGTTATCTTTCAATGAGCTGATGTTCAAATTTTTGAAGTCCACACAAAGCCTGCTGTCACCATTCTTTTTTCTTACAGGAACAAGGTTTGACACCCAAGAAGAATGCCTTATGGGCTTGATAATGCCAGTATCTCTCAACTTCATTAATTCTTCCTGCATCTTGGGTGCCAAAGTAGGATTAATAGGCCTTTGGTTTTGCCGAAAAGGTTTAGCATCTTCTATTAATGGAATAACATGCTGAAATAAATCCTCTCTATAAACCTTTAGGTCATCATACGACCATGCAAAAACATGCCTAAATTTCCTCAATAATTTAATCAAAGGTCTCCTCACCTTTTGAGATATATCTCTACCAATGTATACTTTCTTAGGTGCCTCATGTGATCCAAGATTTATCTCCTCAAAATCAACATGATCTTCTCCTTTGATATTCTTTTGAACTCTATCTTGGTTGTCAAAGACAGTCTCCAAAACAACAAGCCCCTTGGGCACCTTGTTAGTTCTAAGCTGAATGACCTCATTGCCTAAGACAACCTCCCTTCCTTCTATTGACTCAACCAAGGCTGAACAATCAAGTTCCTGACCATGATACTGATCCTTGTAATCCATAAACTTTAAAATATCATTATCATCATCAAAAACTAGCCAATTCTCAATATTGTCTAGTATACTAGGCCTAGCCTGAATTTCAACTTTAGAAATACCAGAGAATGTAACATCATTAGGATTGATTGCAATATTGGCCAACAAGTCATCCATCTTGTTGTTACTCCTATCCCTCCACTCAATATTGAAGGCATCAAAATGCTCAATCAAATCCCACACTGCATTCCTATATTGTTTCAACCTTCTATTCTTGGAAGCATATACTAACCTGACTTGGGACACCACCAACTTAGAATCACCAACAACACTTATGCATTTTATACCATGCTTTTGTGCCAACCTCAGTCATAACAAGGCCTCATATTCTGCTATATTGTTGGTACAAAAGAAATTCAATGTGAAAGAGAACTTGTAGGTGTTTCCATCAAGAGAAATAAGTAAAATACCTGCTCCTGCACCATCTTTGTAGTTTGCACCATCAAAGTACATGACCCACAAATCACCCTTCACAGAGTCAGCACCTACCTCAGTAGAAATAGGTGACAAAACAAGCTCATTTTCAAATACAAGGATCTCTACCCTAAAAGCATTTACATCAGTATCCACAAAACATGTAGTTTCATTATCTATGTTTCTCTCAATCATGTGGCATACTCTTGGCTCTCGTTCAATCTTGACAAACTGATCATCAATCTTGAAAGTTGCATAGGACAAATCACACTATAAACTTCCACCCATGGCAGCACTCCATCTTTTAGATAGCAACATCCCATAATGAGGAGGGATATCCACCACCAAAACACTCATTGTTAGTTGTTTCTCTGGATATGTTGCCAACATATATGGCATTGCATTGATAGTCCCAATAATTGGTACCTCCCTCTGATCCATTGCACAACACCTGCCCTGCACTGTATCAACTTTAAGGCCCAACCTCTCCATGATTTTGAAAGGCATGATAGTATTAGAGGCACCACTATCAATCATACAATTTCTTAACTTCATCCCATTCACAAGAACACTTAAGAAAAATGGGTCAATATTTTCAAGGCTAGCATTGACAGAACTATCCAAATATATTGGGGGAATTTGAGACATAATTCCCTGAGCAGCAACATCCTTCAAAGCTTTATCCTGAGATCCACTGCATGAAGTATCATTTTTGTGAGTATTACCAACCCATGCAATAGCTTTATCTTTATGTTAAGGGATCCTCAACAATTATGACAATGGAACCTTAATTGTAATTTGTGACAATACAGATAACATGTCAATAGGGGTAGAAGTAAGAATCTCAATCTGCACTGCCTTAACATCTTTTTGCTTGTCTGACATATTAGGTGTATTGACCACCTTCATTTTTTCAACCTTATCCATTGTGTTAACTAGCTTCTCAATCTCACTAGAGATCCTTTCAATTCCAACTCCCTTAGGTTCACAATGTTTACTTTTTACATTCTTGAATTTTACCATGTGATCAACCTTTGATTTGTTCTCATTAGGTTCTCCGGAGTTGGTACTCTTTATAAACATTCCTGTAGCTTTCTCATTTGTATTCCTTGCCACCATGCCTCTAGTTTGCACCTGGGCAATCATTTCTGCAGTAATCCTCTCCATCTCTTCTCTAGAAGGTCTTCTCAAACTTACTGGCTTGGGAGAAGAGTTCATGTTACATGTTTTATGATCAATGCACTCACCATCAGAAAAAACCTCTTGATGAAAAAGAGCCTGATTATGTCTCTTCACATTCACATCTACCTCTTCATCAAAATTAGAATCATCTTCATATCCTAGATATGAAGAAACCATGTTGCATCCAGCATCATCATGTTCCTCTTCTTGTTCTATCTCCTCATCGCCATAATCTTGATTTGCAGCCATAGATTGTGAAACCACACAATGCTCTGCAGAATGAGGGGACTGGCATGCAACACACCATGGTACATTCTCCATGACATTTATTGAAGCTTTATGTAGAGGGTCAGGGACACCTCTGTCATTGTTTCCTCTTGCAGCAGGGACAGTAGGCTTGCCATCCTTCCATTGGGTGTTGTAGGGGTAATTCTACAGTCTATTCTGCTTATTGAAATTGTTGTTGAACCAAGGCCTCTAATTGGTAGGAGCACTAATGTTCCTATTTGTAGGTGCCTTCAAATCCTTCAATGCATTAAGCACCTTATCCAACTTATCTTCTTCATGCCTCCTAGATCCAACATTCTTATCATTTTCTTTTTTGTATTTCTTTTCCCCAAACAACTTTGGGTCATCTCTCTTTCCACCCAATTTTCTTGATATTTTCATGTTGTTCTCAATATTGACAGAAATCCTAAAAGCATCCCTAAGAGTTCTTGGTTCTTTATCCCTTAATAAATATCTCATCTTCCCATCAAATGCATTGAAGTATGTAGTCAGACAGACATTGTCATCCAACTGCATGACTTGGAACAACTTATGCATACCCTTCTAAAATCTCATGTTGAACTCAGTTGCAGACTCATTCTAATTTTTCCTTATGGTATTGAATTCATTCAACATGAAGCTAGCATTAGGCCTATCACCATACTGCTCTTTGAAACATTTCTCAAAAGAGTCCCAAGTATCAATACACTTATCAGGGAGCCTCTTAAACCAATCTCTAGCATCCTCTATTAGAGATTGAACAAACAATTTCATGACAACATCCTCATGCTCTACCTCATAATCATTAAGCATATCAACAAACAACCTAAGATGCTCCTCACAACTTATAACATTATTACCAGCAAACTTAGGTACCTTATCTCTAATATCATTCAGAAAAGCATTTGGATAGCCAGGAATTCCATCAAAACTTATTTGCCTATAGCCCTCTAATTGCATAGGTCTTCTTTGAAAGATTGAACTAGTGTTAACCCTAGGATCAACATTAGCATCTATATTTATCTGTGCATTTGACTACTGCCTAGGATCTGCGCCTATCCTAGCAGATGAAGAAGGAATAGAACTAGTAGCATTACTAAGTGGAAAAGTAGTAGTCATAGATGGCATACCTAGTTCAGTAGCAGATGGGCCAAGAGAATTAGTTGAAGAAGCCCGCAAAAATTGGATCTTCCTTTTTTTTTCTGCAATGGCAGTGTCAACCTCAGCTCTCTCTAGTTCTCTTGCAAGGTCCTCATCTTTCTTTCTCCTTCTCTCCATTTCAATGTCCTTATTTGAATCAGGTGGCGGGATCCCTGGTATTGTCACTAGTTTTCTTGCTTGATCACCCACCATCTTTTGCTTTCCTTTCTCATTAATAATAACAGCAGATCTGGTAATCCTATGCCCATCCTTATCTTTAGGCAAAGGGACATAACTTTGCACTTGTCTAACCACAGGGCCCTCATTTTCAAATTCATGATCCTGAAGTAAGCATTCTTGCTCACTCCTCAAAGCATCAAAATCACCAAACACATCATGCTGCAACATTTTAGGAGCAGAAGAAAGCATTTTGTTTCTCTCCTTCATTTCATTTATTTTTCTAATAAGATACTACCTCTCTATCAAAGCATTTACCTTTTTAGCCTCTCTCTCCTCTTGTAACCTTTTATGTATGGCATCCTGCTCTACCAATTGCAACCTCAGTGCATTCAAATCATCAGGATCTACCATAATGTCATCAGAACCAGATGACACATCCATATCAGGAAGATTTTGATATGGGAAATGGACTTGCCTATGTCTCATGGGTTCTCCTCTGAATTGATCTTCTTCAAGATCCAAGTCAACCTCTAAACCCACATCTCTATTTTGTTCATTCTGACCTATAGGCAATGGACCTTTGTCATGAAATGTAGCCTCAGGGGTATCATAAAATCTCTCTTCAAAGTGACCACCTTCTGATCTTGATACTCTATTTTGTGAACCATCTTCACTTGAGGATACACGTGGTCTTCTGGCTCTAGCATTTCTCTATTCTCTCATGGGAGCACTAGTAGACTCACCATTCCTTCTAATCCAGCTCTTGTTTCCCTATCCAGGAAATTGCTCCAGAGTGACCTCCAAATTCTTTCTAACATATGACCTAGTATTTCTTCTTTTTTCCATGCTTCTTCAATATGTTGCACTGGTTCAAAGCTTTGAGTCACCACCCACCTAGATGGGAAATCCTTGAAACACTCAGGAAAACAAGAATAGAATATAACCTTTCTCTTTAGATTCTCCCCCAGTAGAATCACTGACTCTTAACAAATGCATATCTTTAGAGTTTTCCCTAGCACAGTCGCCATTTTGTTGGTTGTAGATTATTCCCTTTGATCTTCAACTTGCAGATTTACACTTTGATGGACAATATAAATAAAATCTTGACTCTATCACCACCCCAAGGTCCACAAGGAAGAGGGCCAACTGACAAGGATCAAAGGATCCTTCTACTCTTTGAGCTTCAATGCTCAGGTGGGTGTACCCTTGACTCACTTCTCTAAAGGAGTCTAAAACAATATTCCACTATATCTCATATAAGATTGTTAAAGATTTATCAAATGATGTTGGTGTTTGTATTTTTTAACCATGCATACCTCAAGAGGAAGGACCAATGCCTTATCCCAAGGCTCAGAGTCACCTAACTGTATACCTCAATTGAATACCTCAAGTCAAACACAATAGAAACCAGGGTAAGTGCTTTTCCTATTACCCCTCTCCCTCAAGCACAAGGACATCAAATTCTATACCTGGCTGCAAACTCACTGAATTCACCTAAAAGGTTTTAATCCTAACTTTGTTAAAAACTCAGAGATGAATTCAAAATACTCTTTGTTTACCATACATTAACACACTTTGTGATATTAACATATATGAGCTCAGAGACAAGCAAGAAGACATACACAAGATACAAGATTGGGATTCAATGACGTTTTCATTAACAAATCTAGAATCAGCATACAATTAGAATGACACCAAGACAAGAGAAGTCACAAAACCAAACTTCTATCAGTATATTACAGTTAAGAACTAGGGACCAAAAAACAATAATGTTTTGGAACCCTTACAAAATCCAAAATTCTCTAACTTATACCACTAGCTGCCTTGGAATTCTTAGAGAGAATGCAACAAGCTACGGACAACTAGGGCTAGGGTCTCAACCACCCAACCAACTCAAACAGTCACAAAATTTACTACAGGAGCATGAAGCATAAGCAGCCTGGAGAAAACAAATCTCTAGCAGATCAATAATCATGAAAATTTGTGAGTTCAACATAGTACACCAGGAATGCCATTAAAATTAGTCTAATCATTGCCTGTAAATAGTTCCTCGAGCTCAAAACCCCATGGCACTAGGTACAAAATCACCTCTGCAAACAACCACAGAGCCCCTGGACCACTTCGCAACAACCGGTGCCACCAACCAAATAAAAAATTGCCGAGAAAGCATTGAAAACCAGTCCTTTCTAGTTGCTGGAAACCCTCAAAAAATTTGAATTCGAAATCAAATGGCTACATCTTTGGCACCCAGCTTATCAATGATCATGATTCAAATGGAGATCAACTTTACATCCCTGTTGTTAGGTCTTTATCTTTCCCAGGCTTCGCAACTCAAACTCATCCAGGCACCTCAGGTTTCATTCAGCGAATTGGTGACAAAGCATTTCCTAGTCGCAGGATGAAAAGCTTAACCACAGTTGAATCCTACGAACACACGACTGCACATGTTAAAATGGCCTACTAAAGTCATCTGGCAAACTAGTGACTAAAGGCTTTTTCACCAATTCGCGAAAAGAATAGCGCTGCTGCCAAATCATCCCACGAACCCACGATAAGAAGTAAATTTTTTTGGGCTGCCAAACTTTATCCACTCTACCATTAACTCTGCAACCATGACACATGATGCCACTTGTCACTACACCATAGACCCTGGCCTGCCATACGCCACATGTCACAACACCGTTCACTGAAACTACCGAGTCTCCAGCCACAGGACCCATGCTCTGCAAGCCTTTGAAAATGAACAGCTGGCGTAAGATCTCATGGCTCTGACAAATCCCATGAGAACTTACATCGGCCATAGGATCCATCCTAATCACTGACCCCTCCGACAACGGCCCCACTTCTGAGCACATCCAAGTCGACCAATAAGAAACCCCCACCTGCACAGACATGTCACACCGAACCCACTGCGGACAATAGACAATCTGGCAAGATCGAATAAAATCAACAGATAGCACATGATCTCAAAGGCCAAGAATATTCCTTAAGATTATACACCGACCATTGATTAAAAGCCTTTCACTACAGGCCCCTCTGACATAAACCAACTCATCACCATCTCTGCAACAAAAAGCTAATGGGCCCACCTACCAAAATGCCAACACACTACCACGAACACATGCCAATCAATCGCATGATCGCATAGCCAAAAATTGGGCTATGCGACCATGCGACAGCCAATCACAAGCTGCCATAGGTCCTACTTCGAGACCACACCAAAGAAGCCTCATCCTTTTAGAGGATTGAATGGTTGTCGTGAAAGTGCAAGAAATAAACCTCATGCATCTTCACCATGCGAACTTGCGGCAACCATCGATCTTGCCTGAACTTTAACCATGCAGGAAGCATAAGAAGATACAAACCGCCAAGCATTCAGTGACTACGCGACTACCCGCCAGCCAAGTCACCAAATGTTAAGGGCTATCTGCCAAGCATGAAATGATCACATGACTACATAGTCACTAGGTCGCTGAATAGAAAATGTAACCACCCGGAGACTTGGAGAAAGCGTGACTAACACCCTGCAAAGACTGGGCCCCACCAAAATCGCACCTGTCCACTAAAGCAAAGCAAACCACCAGGCAACCGAACAAGAACTGGGATCCGCATGGCCAAGTGGTAAGCGGTCACATGATCGCATGTCAGAAAAGTCTGACATGCAGCCATGCGATAGCCAATAAGAAGAGCCTGGACCCACCATCCACGTTGGGCTTGCGCAGTTGAGGAAACATCAAAAACACATAAAGTTTTTGACACCATAAGACAAGTGCACAAAGCTTGAAGGCAAAGGGTCAAAAACAACATAGGTTTTTGGCAAAAGATTAAAAACACACAAGAATTTTCAATAAACTGAAAGATAGCAAGGAAGCCGAAAACATCACGGGTTTTCAAAAATACTGTGGGTTTTTGACACTGAGGCAGAACTTTAAAAATGTTTCCCGCGGACCTTGAAACTCAAAAATCTTATTGGGTTTTCCACATTAGCAGATGCGACTTGGGCTAATGCAAGGTGACACATGAAACACACAGGGCAAGACATGCACACACCATAAAACCAAGTGGATACCATTGCAAGAAAAAGCTGAGACCGCAAGCCGGGTAGAGACAACAAAACAAAGACTGCAGGGTAAAAAGGCCAACGTCACAAGATTTTGCAATGACAGAAAAAAGGCCTAACACTCAACACAGGCACCATGGAAGGGTATCCTCAATATCCTATAGACATCCTCAGGAGTGACTGTCATCTCCCCCATTGGCAAATGAAATGTGTTCATCTTTGAATGGAAACACTCGACCAGTGTGCCTAGAAGACCATGATTTACCTGAATGTCGGGTATATCATGTAGATAAGTCAATCCTAGCCCATCAATATGGGCACTCTCAGCATCAATTAATCTTTGAACTAATGTGGTCATGACTGGGTGGTACGACTGGAATACGACATCAGGGAAGTCAACCTGCAAAGAAAGTGACGACATTGGATTAGTGTCTCAACATGATGGTTTTTCAAAGAAATAATAATAAATGAGGCTACACATCTATCCTAAACAAGATTGTGGGACATTCTAATTGGCTGATTCTATGAAAAATTGGATGAAGCTTTTACAAACTACACCAGCATTTCGTGTGAGATAGGATCTTCTCTAGCACGAAGTTTCATCCCTAGGGGTGAAGTTTCGCGCAGCATCGCCAACAGGCTCGTGCGAGATCATAGAGGAGCACCAAGCGAAAAATCCCTAAGTTGTGCGAGGAAACTATTTCCTTGCATGAGAGGCGACCTAGGTTGGCATGAGGAAACCATTTCCTCCCATGACATTGGAAGAACAAGGCCCTAAAACATGCTAAATCTAGCCTAAATCACCTAATAAAGTGTCAAAACTTGAAATACAGGATGGTTTATCGGCTACTCATAGGTGGGTCATACTCTGGTGGTATGTTGTGGTGTCAGGAGCACTCAAATCAATGTGTATGCACTGGAACACCCTCCATTCTCTCTCAGAGCTCTCAGAATCACTAGAAGACAAAGTGAATAATGAATTGAAAATGATCCCTCTGGGCCTTATATAGCTTTTGACCTAATTTTTAAAAGTGCTCCATTTTATGCAAAAACTTCACCCTTGGCTAAATCAACCATTCTAAATCCATTTTTGGGATCGAAATCAAAATCTAACATCTCTAGATGGATCAAAATCATATTTTAAAATTTTGGGATCCTTTGGGATCGAACACTTGTGCAGTCAGCCTTCTGGCATCATTTTCCTGCTAGATTCTCATCTCCTCATCATTTTCTCAGCTTCCTCATATTTTTCATCTAAAGTCAACTCTAGTCAAATTTGGTCAAACTTGGTCAACAGGACCTCCCAATTGCTCCAAATTGCTTCTGCAGCTTCTTGAATCTAGTCTGATTGCTTCTATTCTACAACCTCTTATTGTCAATCATCCTTCTAATATGTCATCTTTCAATTTCACTCCTGAGGGGGTAGGATGATTGCATCATTTGAATCTTGTCAAACTAGCCTCATATCAATCTAATCTAAATCAAAGTCCTCACCGCTTGGGGCATCTCATCCCTAGGGGCATCATTGTGCCTCACATCTTATCATCTTGTCATCTATCTCTTAAGTACCTAAGAAATCTAACTCAGATCCTCGAGGATCAAGCTTCATTCTGGAGATGGTTCTCAAAATCTCATTAGGTATTGGGGCAATCTAACCCTAATCCCTGAAAGTCAAGCTTCATTCTAGAGATGGCTCTTGAAATCTCTTTTAGACCATTATCTAGGCAATCTAACCTGGGTCTCAGAGGGATAAGCTTCGTATTGGGGCAATCTAACCCTGATTCTAGAGATTAGTCCTAAATCTGCATCTGTCATCATTTGATCAATGGGCATTGGGGCAATCTAACCCCAATTTCAGTCTCCTCTCAAGTCATCATTAGACTGTTGTCTTCACAATCTAACTTAGACTTCAGAGAATCATGCCTCATTTTGGAGGTGGTTCTGCAATTCGATCTGATCAGTGTCTTGGCATCCTAACCTTGACTACCGAGGGTTAAGCTCTATTCTGGGGATAATCCTGAAATCTCATCCATCGCATCAAACTATTCTTTGAATCAACGTGCTGCTTGCACATCAATTGAAAGAGGGGCAAATGTAATACCCCAAAATTGGCACCTTATAATTTCAATCAATTTTGGTGCATTTCTTCAATTTTACATCATTAAAGTCCTATTTTACTAGCCAATTTTCTCTCTCCTACCTAACTTCATTTGACTTGGTGTCAATTGCAAAAACCCTAAATTGCATTAATCTTACACTATAATTAATTCCTAAGTATTTGACTTTATTAGCTAAATAATTCCTATGATAAATTCATTTAATTCTAAAGTCCTAAGTGCTTTAAATTAAATTAAACGCACCCCCTTTAGCTAATATACATAAAAGGAATTAATATTATTTGGTTATTTGAATGGATTATCTTATTTGGATTTAATAATTCAAATTATTCGAAGGGTCACCCATATGTGGCAATAATTCATTCTTTTAATTAAGTAATTCCTCAATATTTGTCTCAAAGGGAAATGAAGAGTTAGTTGTTTCATTTGAAGAAAATCTTCATCCTCTCTCCCGGATTTTCTATATTATGAACCTTCTTCCTCATTCAAAAAAAAGGCAATTGTGAGAATATCAAAACTATAGTTAAATTTTGTCTCAATTATTTCATGCTTCCAACCTTTATTGAATATTAGTTTAATTCTCATTTAGTATAAAATTGCATTCTCATATTAAACTAGTTTGCTTATATGTTTTTAGATTAATTCTCATATCTCTTTCAAGTTCTTAGATTAAAATTTGCACTTCATTCTTAGATTAATTGCATCTTCATCTTAGAGTAATTGCAAATTATTTATCTTTCAAGCTTTCAAAATCCTTCATATTAGCTTGGTCTTTTGGTTGTTGGCTCTCATTCTAAGAGTAATTCAAACACCCCAGCTAATTAGGAGGCAATAGGTCGAATCGATAGAATCTTGCGAATTGAGTAATTCATACTCACCTTCGGGATTTGATGATCGAGCAATGACTATGTTGTGTATATGGCTAGATTAGAGGTCCATATTCAGGCATAAACAATTTCTAGATATTTTCTGAGGATTAAAACCCTTGGAAATTAGTGGGTTGGATGGAAACCCAACTGCACATAAGGAGGTAGATTCAACCAAGATTCATCATTGGGATTATTTGCAGGTTTTGGAATCAATTAGAGCTTCAATTAGCTAGGGTTTGGAGCTATTTGTGGAAATATCATTTATTTTATTTTTTATTTTTTTTAGTGGGGTAATGGTGCTTTAGGAAATATATTTATGTAATAACTAGAGTTTTCTACAATAATGCCATACTATGGCTATAGTATTTTTGTATTGTATGGCTACAATGTTTGCTAGATTATGGCTTTAATAATAGTTATAGTACATGCTCTAGTATTTTCCACCATTGTTGGTTTATGGAAAATTTATGTGTATGGGGGACAAGGGCCTTTCTTGGGAAAGAATTTGAGTTACTAGAACCATTATCCTTTACAAAGATCTAATTTTTTTACTTTTTTAATTTCATATCCAAATTAAGCTAGATAGGTTTTGGTGGAAAATTTATGAGTTGTATTGGAAAATATCCTAACTAGGTTATTTGGATGAGACTATGGGTCAATATTGACTTCCATATCCTAAAAATATAATCAGATTTATTTGCATTCATTTCCTTCAACTGCACATACACTAGGTTGATTTTTATAGATCACAACATTTAATGGAAACATTCCTAGAGTTTGCGGTGAAAAGGATTATAGGAATTCATAAATTCATTCATTGACTAGGTGATCTAAATGGGGTGGCGTTAATGTTGTTAGAAGATAGTGGTTTTCTAGCATATTACTGCTTAGGGCATAGGGTTTGGTAATTGAATAAAAATAAAAATAAAATTTCTTATGGATGCCATTTGGGAGAATGATTTTATACAATTTTGGCATCACTTTAGAATTTCTTTAATAAGGGTTTCTAATTCATATAATAATCCATGATGTAGGCTCACAATTTTTTTTCATATATTTGATAATTTGCAAATTCTTCCTGATCAAATAAATTGACCCACCTGGAGAAACTATTTCAATCCTAGAGCTAGGACATATTTAGCATTGTAACTTGAATTGGTACATTTCCTTGTTTAGAATTCTATAGTAGGCTAGATGCTACTTTCATTGTAATATATTTTGTTTTCAATATTAAATTGTCAAAAGGACATGATATTGCATTCTGGGTATGCAGTTCTTTCCATGTGGTGTTTCAAATCTTAAATTAAAAACCTAGGTTGCTATTATAAATACATCAAATCTTAGAATTCTATATCAAGCTCTCTAAATATTTTCTAATTGGATTCAAAGAATTCTTTTATTGCATATATCATGGTTAATCCTCTTATTATCATTAGAGTTCAAAATCCCAAACCAAAACATTTTGCAAGCAACTCAAGAACATCTTCAATTAACAAAAAAAAAAAAATTAGAGAATTTGGGATAAATTTGGTTAGAGATCTTATATGGTAGTATTACTAACCACCTAGTCCTTAGCTTATCCTACACATTCTCAAGGGAATCCTCCAAATTTCTAATTTTGTCTTCATGAATCTCCATCACCTTTTCTTCCTTTGCAATGTTGTGAATTAGGGAAATAATTTTATTCAGGTTCTCCACAAAGGGAGTATTGTTAAAAGTGTCTTGTCTTGATTCTATTTATTCACTAAGAGAATTGATCCTCTTTTTAATAGCATTGACTTCCAGCACAAACCATTTGAAGAGGCTAAATTGGCCATCACTAAGGTCCTTTAAAATTTTCATCATATCTCATGTTTTAGTTATAGAGGAGCCCTTTTCCATAGGGGTTTCCTTTTCACTCTCCATCGGAATCTCAATTTGGAAATACACCTCCAATGGTTCCATATAGAGAGGTCAAAAATTAGAATTCCTATATCATTTTTGTCTTTTGTCTCTAACACATTTTTATTTTTAGATTTATAACACAGGGGGAATGAATTTCTTTTTTTTACCACTACCCAAGTGGGGTAAAATAGCACTTTTCTTCTTGCCCTTAAAATCGACACTTTTGAAGATTCCCCCACCTTCATTTTTCCCTTTTTAACAAAGTTGGGGTTATAAATATCTAGCACATAACCATGAGAGGGAACATAATTAGAATAACCATTATTTATTTAAAAACATGCAGAAAATTCAAGGCCAAGTTGTCCTATTTTGGGTGCTTCGGTTTCCAATATGAAAATACACATCTTCATTTAAAGGAGCATCATTAGGATCAATGGAGAAGTTAGAGTAATGATGGTGGACATTGTACACAAATTCAATACCCTTTTTATGCTTGTTGGGCTTCTTCTGAATGGAGATATCCTTTCCATTCTCTATTATGAGGAGAATAAGGACCTCATGGAGGACTGATGTAAGAGGTTTTTTATGATGATATTTTAAACAATTATATATTGACATGTATACATTTCTATGATTAATTCATCACAATATGTTTATGGAATCTGAAGAGACAAACACATTTTTATTTATTGAATAAAAAGATATACACACATCTTGGTGAATGCTATAATCTATATATTGAAGATATGCAAATTTAATATACTAAAGAAGTGAGCCTTAATTGATATGCCAAATTGTACTTGTAATTAAAATTTAAAAAACAATATTTTTGGAAGAACATAAATTCATATCATGTGAGAAAAGTTTTACCCATTATAATTTGTTGGAAAGAATCATTTATTTCTACAACAAATAATTTTATATGGTGCAGACTTTGAACATAGTACTAGTTGTACGATAACCTACTTATTCATGAATAAAACAACACCTTTTCAATTAATATATCTGCAAACACAAGCATACTCCCATACTCTCCCCGACTTGTTGAAAAAAAAAAAAAAACCTTTATTTGAAGCACAATGTTTATCCTCTCTACATATGCACATCATGTCCAATGCACATCAATCTCTCAACTCTTCCACCTTCCAATTCCAAACAGACCATCAGTCCAATCATTAGAAAACACTCCATGTAGATTAAACATATCCTTCACCTTCAAATATTCTTCCAAGTTCACTGTCCGCTTGGCCAACCCTCTGAACAAGTGACCTCCAGTCTTTCCCTAATGCGCAGCCCCTCCATACTTCTCGATCACCATTTTCTCGATCACTTGATACACATATTCATTCCACTTGGGCGTACCGCCTTCCCTCGGTCGATAAGTTATAAGCTTCATCGTCACCACATCCACAGAAGGTCCCAGGTATACCTCGAACTTCCTAATAGACCTCATACCTATTACACTTTGGCTACACATCCTTTGGGATCCAAATCTCTTATTTTCTTTGCAGCTTCGCCAATCGCGTCTCCCATCATCGTTCTGTCTTGGACGGTGATTGTCATGGCGTTTCTATTCACTTCAATGACGGAGTCATAATTTTGGGTTGAGATGATGAGTCCTGCGCTCTCTAACACAAAGGATCATTGAGAGGCTGTGAGTATGTCTTCTCACCACATTGATCTTCTGGTTGTTTCGAATAGTGTGGGCAATGGCGCCCAGAAATTGGGCTCTGAAATAGGCCATGCCACGTTGGTCTCCTTGCAAACAGAACGGTCGCCCCATATCCCCTAATGATTGAAAATATTATAGTCATCTCTTGTGCATCGCGCAGATGGAGCAGGCGGGCACGCTTTACTTTGGCGTCTGCGCACAACGCAGGAGTGGAATACACGACGCACAAAAGAAAAAATGCACAGTACAAAACATCATTTTCATTCACACTTTTCTCCAAGGAAAAATAAGTCGGTCATGTTCAGAAGGGATCATACCAATGTCTAAATTGGAATCTTGCTTGAATTCTAGTCATTTAGTAAAATCTTATCGCCTGTAACCCGCCATCTTTGACATTTAACAAATTATAAAATTGTATGATAATATCTCAAAGGTTTTCTCTCACATAATAAAAGTCAAAAAATAAAAAATGAAAGAGTAAAAAAGGAAATAGTCAATACCAAAAGTCAAAAATAAATAAAAAATGAAGAGTAAAAAGGAAATAGTCAATAACAAAAGTCAAAAAGAAAAAAATATATCAAAATCTACAAAGCAAATAACTTAAAAACTAAGCATTGGTGACCAGATCAATATGGGTAAACTTACAAACTTTGCCCCCTCAACACTATTTTCTTTAAATGTTGAAAAGACAAGGCATTTTTATACCACAAGGACTAGATAGAGATGGATGACTTTTATAAACCTTGCTATCTCAAATATTTCTTTTATTCAAAAGATTATAAAGACATTTTCATGTTACAATTATAGAAAAAAGACAATTTCATGTTACAATTATAGAATGAATGTGAGGTTTGACTAAAACTTTTGAAGTGATATTACATTTTTTTTAAAACTATGTATAAAATGTTGAGAGATTTCAATTTGAAGCGTGCATTTGTTTAGAAAAAATATGAAATATCAAAAGGAAAGAAAAATACAATTATAATTTAAT
Source organism: Chamaecyparis obtusa (assembly GCA_027943335.1). NCBI lineage: Eukaryota > Viridiplantae > Streptophyta > Pinopsida > Cupressales > Cupressaceae > Chamaecyparis > Chamaecyparis obtusa. Next base: position 1,461 of record BSBK01000639.1, on the reverse strand, counting down.
CTCAATAAATTAAATCTAGATATGAATTTTGACGTGTGTATTTTCTCAGAGAAAATGTGAAGTACCAAAAGAAAAGAAAAGACAATTCTAAACAAATCTAACTTTATAAATCTTATAAGTGTATGAGTGCTCTCAAAATTGTAGATTCTCAATCATCAAAATAGAGTAAATTTTCACTATAATTTAAACTCTTCAAAGCATTGAATATTTTAACATCTCATAACAAATTCTAAAATTCACCTACCACTTGTATCCATCAAAGAATTAAGACCTATTTAAAAATTTGGATATTAAATACCCATGTGCAACCCACACATATAATTATTAAATGGTGAACTATAAAAATACACATGCACACCATTATATGTTAGTTAGCTATGAATTTATATCTCCATATTCATAATTGTTATATGATTAAAATTATTTCATATATACATTTTTGCTTCCCCACCCTACAGTCCTGACACAAAAGAAGGACGGAAATGAGAAACCCAGTCCTTTCATGAGCTCCCCATTCAAGAATGTCAAAGTAAGATATTTTGCATTGAAAAAGAAGACATGTGTACTACTAAGTGTGGTTAAGAAGTTTCCGTCATTACATCCTATGGAGTAAGGTATATGTCATTGCACCAAAAGAACTTTTGTAAAGAATACTCTCGGGTTGAAGGTATTGATTTTGGTGATATTTTTGAACTTGTGGATAGCTTGAAGCAATCAAAATATTCTTATCTTTTTAAGGATAAAAAAGTTCAAAATCTACCAAATGGATTTGAAGACAACCTTTCTAAATGGGTATCCCAACGACTAATTTTTTCTTATTATCCATTAAAAAAAATTATATTTAAATGTTACCTTTGTATCCTTTCATTTCTATTACCCATAAATCTACACCCATGTCAAAACTATCATATTGATAATAAAAAAATAACTATGTATGTATATATATAGTATATATATATATATATATGTATATGTAGTAGTATATGTATATATGTATATGTATATTATAGTATATGTATATGATATATTATGTATATGTATATAGTATATGTATATGTATATATGTAGTATAGTTATATTTATATGTATATATATATATATGTATATATATATATATATGATATATGTATATATATATATTATATGTATTTATATATATGTATATATATATATATGTATATATATATATTATGTATATATAGATTATATATATATGATATATATATATGATATAGATTATATGTATATATTTATATATATTATATATATGTTATATATATATATATATTATATTATGTATATATTATATATATATAATATAGATATATATATTATATATATATATATGTATATATATATATATTTATATATATGTATTGTATATATTATATTGTATATATGATATATATTAGTATATATATGATTAGATAGTATATATTTATATATGATAATATGCGTTTG
>BSBK01000638.1:2477500-2578931 GCA_027943335.1 Chamaecyparis obtusa | reverse complement strand
GGAGCATCCTCTAGCAGGACGTAGATGACATGTACACTGCAGTAGGCATCCCTTCACTTTCTAGCATAGAGGGACTTATAGGAGAGATGACACATATCACATTGACTAGCTTGGCTAAGGATATATTGGATGCATATGCATTTATAGTAGCAAAGCATGATATCCCCATATCAGAGGTTAGATCTCATGTGGGTACTGTCAGATATGCTCAGCCACATCCTTCTCACCTAGACCGTGGCCATAGTAGCAGTGCTCGTGAGGATCCACCTATTGACCACTCTATTGTTGTACAGGGATAGGCACAATGTACAGACCCTTCAGTCAGTGCAGGGCATCAGTTCTCTGATGTTGGCCTTAACAATGTTGAGTTCAACATGACCACTACGAGTTATCTAAATTTTTTGACACATGATGATACGACTTCCATGCCATCTCATTTGGTTAGTCCATTGCATTCATCATTAGAGAGGCGTGTACAGTCTACTCATGTTGCAAATGCAGATTTGAGCTTGGACCAGACACAGTAAAATATTGATACCTTGGTTGATAGGATTGAGGCCAAGGAATCCGAGTACTATTAGTTTCCACCACCTACATAGGTATATATCATATTATGTACATGTATTTAATATTACAATTAAACTTAAATCTATTTTCAAAATTTTAATCAATTGATATATATATATATATATATATATATATATATATATATATATATATATATATATATATATATATATATATATATATATATATATATATATATATATATATATATATATATATATATATATATATATATATATATACATATGTACATGCACGTATATATATGATATATTTTTTTTTCTACCAGGATATGCCTCTTGTTACTCCTTCTTTGGGTATTAATCGTGTATGTCGTTGGGACTCACTTGATGATGACATCAGTAGTGGACAGATGAGTTTTTAATTTATTATCTGTGTGCACACACTTTATAAAATGTTTTCTTGTACAATATTTTAAATCAAACTTAAGATCTTTATACAATTTGTAAATATATATTAATTTATATATCTCTTTCTTTGTAGGGATCTACACATCCTTCACAGCATGATAGTCACTCTGGGTGTGACCGCTTAGTGAGGTGTCATGATGATGAGTCCTAGGCACTTTCATATTTGGTCTAGACATATTTCATATTATGTATATATATTCACATGTGTTTGATGAACTATATTTCATTTCTAGACTCTACAGGACCGATTGATGTGTTTGATGTTACATTTCATTTCTAGACCCTTTTGATAGAATGTTTGACACATGATTGATTCATATGTTTCATATTTATAGTACTTGATCTACACATGATTGATGTTTCACACACACACACACACACACACACACACAGATATATATATATATATATATATATATATATATATATATATATATATATATATATATATATATATATATATATATATATATATATATATATATATATATATATATATATATATATATATATATATATTTATTTATTTATTTATTTATTTATTTATTTATTTATTTATTTATTTATTTATACTTTCACTCTAGATACGTGTGCATGTGTGATGAACTTGTAAATTTTCAATACTTTCAATAGATTACATATATAGATGTTTAATTTAAATTTGATGTTTGATTTCAATAGATTACACACATGAATGATGTTTGAATTCAATAGATTACATACATGAATGATGTTTGATTGTACATGTTTATAATGAAAGTTATGAATGATGTAAATTTGACACATGTGAGCTATATAATTGAGGTCCCTAGATGTTTGATTTAATCTTACTTATATTTAAATATACATTCGATAATAGTTGTGCACGCACTTTTAATTTAATGTTGTTGTACTTCAAGTAGATTTTATATTTAAAACATGCACGTCCTAATGTAACACATGCAAATTTAATATACATACACACATTTAATTCAAGCTCCATTCACTATGGGCACCAATAGGAAAGAATGGAGCTAAGAAAACCTCTGGTCTCACCCATGAAAACTTTAGTTCAAATCTTATTTCATGCGTGATTTAGTCCACATCAAGTGGTTCATCTCTCTCTTGAATAACATTCAATATTCTCTCATGGTCATCAGTATCAAGTCTCTACTTATGAATGCCACATCCCGTCACAGGAACAAGAGATAGGACGGTGGCAATTACAAGATGACTATACTGATAAACCTTATTGTTAGGTTGATAATCAATAAAATGAATCCCATGTTTAAGTATTTTGGTTTGCTTCAAATATGTTCCTAATTGAGTCCTAATTGAGTCTAATTAGTCCTAATTGGTCCTAGTTGGTCCTAATTGAGTCTAATTGGTCCTAATTGAGTCTAATAGGTCATATTAGGTCCTAATTGGTCCTAATTGAGTCTAATTGGTCCTAATTGAGTCTAATAGGTCATATTAGGTCCTAATTGGTCCATATTAGGTCCTAATTGGTCCTAATTGAGTCTAATAGGTCATATAGGTCCTAATTGGTCCTAATTAGGTCCTAATTGGTCCATATTAGGTCCTAATTGGTTCTAGTTGAATCTAATAGGTCATATTAGGTCCTAATTGGTCCTAATTAGGTCCTAATTGGTCATATTAGTTCCTAATTGGTCCATATTAGGTCCTAATTAGTCCTAATTGAGTCTAATTAGGTGTAATTAGGTCTAATTGAGTCTAATTGATCCTAATTGATCCACATTGGTCCTAATTTCAAGTCCTAATTGGTCCTAATTGGTCCTAATTGAGTCTAATAGGTCATATTAGGTCCTAATTGGTCCTAATTAAGTCTAATAGGTCATATTAGGTCCTAATTGGTCCATATTAGGTCATAATTGGTCCATATTAGGTCATAATTGGTCCTAATTGAGTCTAATAGGTCATATTAGGTCCTAATTGGTCATATTAGGTCCTAATTGGTCCATATTAGGTCCTAATTAGTCCTAATTGAGTCTAATTGGGTCTAATTAGGTCTAATTGAGTCTAATCAATCCTAATTGATCCACATTGGTCCTAATTGGTCCTAATTCGGTCTAATTGGGTTCAAATAGGTCATATTAGGTCCTAATTGGTCCTAATTGAGTCTAATAGGTCATATTAGGTCCTAATTGGTCCTAATTGAGTCTAATAGGTCATATTAGGTCCTAATTGGTCCTAATTGAGTCTAATAGGTCATATTAGGTCCTAATTGGTCCATAATGGTCCTAATTGAGTCTAATAGGTCATATTAGGTCCTAATTGGGTCTAACTAGGTTTTAATAGATCATATTAGGTCCTAATTGGTCCTAATTGAGTTTAATTAGTACTAATTGAGTCTAATAGGTCATATTAGGTCCTAATTGGTCCTAATTGAGTCTAATAGGTCATATTAGGTCCTAATTGGTCCATATTAGGTCCTAATCGAGTCTAATAGGTCATATTAGGTCCTAATTGGTCCTAATTAGGTCCTAATTAGATTTAATAGGTCCTAATTAGTTCTAATAAGATCTAATTGAGTCTAATTGGATCTAATTGGTTCTAATTGCATCTAATTAGGTCCTAATTGGTTCTTACTGCATCTAATTAGGTCCTAATTGGTTCTAATAGGTCATATTAGGTCCTAATTGGTTCTAATTGAGTCTAATTAGGTGCTATTTAGTTCTAATTGATTCTAATTGGGTGGACTAATAGGTCATATTAGTCAGGTAATTAGTCCTAATAGGTCCTAATTAGTCCTAATAGGTCCTAATTAGGTCCTATTACATCCTAATAGGTCCTATTGGGTCCTAATAGGTTCTATTAGGTCCTAATTAGTCCTAATAGGTTCTATTAGGTCCTAATTAGTCATAATAGGTCCTATTAGGTCCTAATTGGTTCTAATTGAGTCTAATTGGATCTAATTGAGTTTAATTAGGTCCTAATTAGTTCTAATAGGTCATATTAGGGCTTAATTGGTTCTAATTGAGTCTAATTGGTTCTAATTAGTCCTAATAGGTCCTAATAGGTCCTAATAGGTCCTAATTAGTCCTAATAGGTCCTAATAGGTCCTAATTAGGTTATAATAGGTCCTAATTAGGCTCTAATAGGTCCTAATAAGTCCTAATAGGTCCTATTAGGTCCTAATTAGTCCTAATAGGTCCTAATAGGTCCTATTAGGTCCTAATTAGTCCAAATAGGTCCTATTAGGTTCTAATTGGTTCTAATTAGTTCTAATTGGTCCTAATTAGATATAATTGGTCCTAATTGAGTCTAATTAGGTGCTAATTTATTCTAATTAAGCTTAATTGGGTTTTAATAGGCCATAATTGGTTCTAATTGAGTCTAATTAGGTGCTAATTGGTTCTCATTGATTCTAATTGGGTCCTAATAGGTCCTATTAGTCCAAATAGGTCTATAGTTAGGTCTAGTTAAGTCTAATAGGTACAATATCACATTTACATGAACATTAAGATAAGTCTTGACCATCAACTTAAAATATCTATCTAGAGAAACATCTTAGACATACCTTATTTCTGACAATGATATATTTTTCATGATTCTTCACGTAGTCTTTGTTTAGTCTCTTCTGAATAATGTCATGTACTTTTGTTTAGCCTTCTCTTTTTATTTCCCATCACAACTTAGAAAATTATTCCGTGCCAAAATGTCTTCCTTCTCCTAAATGCGAATTATTTTACAGCTTTCGGATTTATGAAATGACAAAAATATACATTTTTTTATACCTAATCCTTATTAACTGGAAATGCCACCAAAAAGGCTGACATAGGTTTCTATCGAAAGTCAAACTTGAATTTCTATCGAAACTAAATGACATTCGATCGAAACTGGTTTAGTAGTGGCTAGAATTTTCATTTTTTGGCAAAGTACTTTCTATAGAAAGTACTTTCAATTGAAAGTAAAAAGTTTTGATTGAAAGTACTTGGTTTAGGCCATGGTTGCAAGTTTTGAAGAAATTCTGAGAATTTCATGGCTTTGGGCCTCAAGCGCGCTGATCAAATGGAATAATAAGAAGATGTCATGTTGCATACAACAAGTACTTAGAACTAGATTTCTAATGATTATATATTTGACTATTTTTTAATTTATTATGTGTATGGTTTTTGACGTTAAATAAATGTAGGTTTTTTATCAAATATAAACCTCTGAGTTTGACGTTCAATGAAAAATAGTTTAAAAAAGGAAAAAAAAATTAAAAAATAATAGTGCCCTCTGTATTCGAGTCTACTTTCTATTAAAAAAAAAATTGAAATTCAATAAATACACAATAAGTTATAAGCTATGTAGTCAAGGTAAGTCAAAATTATGGTTTAGTCAACTTCAAACATTAATAAAATATGCAATAATAGTGATAATGTCATCAAACCAATTGCATGCCTTCCATATGGATGTTACAAAACTAATTTTGAAAGAATCACATTCATATCTATTTTACAAAAAAAGTTATGCTTTATGAAAATAGTGTTACTATTTGAAAATGACATTTTCAGCACCATACAAGTTTTCGTGGGAGAAAGAAAAAAGTATTCAAATAAATTTTAAAAAAATAAAAATATATATATTTAGAATCTAGATAGAAAATCCTAAAAGACTCTAATTTACTTCATCCTACGATTTTGAACGGTTCAATGACAATATGCATCCGAATCTAAAAGTTTTTCTCAAAATGTAGAGTTCAGTGTCCGTTCAGGCAAAAAAGTGTAACCCACTATTGTGGGTTCACCCCCTTGCAAAATTTTAGTAATGAATTAGTGAGTATCAAAAAATATCATTACCAGCCACCCTATCAATCTCCATATTAGCCAAGTAATCCTACATATCAAGTTGATAACAAAGGAAAAAGGAGAAATCAAAGACCTAATCAACTCTATAATCCTAATACTCTTGGTTCCTTAAGATAACTTGTATCTGCACAAAATAATTTGGCACAAGACTGTGATTGGTTTTTTGCTTGTAATCAACAACATGGATGGACAACTTGTCAAAAAGATATATTAAATCAACTTCAAATGGTTCAAAACAATGCTTTGTCTCAAAAAAATGTAGAACAAGCGACTATTGAGTAGCAAGGTTCTATAAATGAGAAAGGTACACCTGATGTAACCTTACTGAACTAGGAAGGTGAGGATTTTTGTGGTGTAAACTTCCAACAAGGTCAAAATAGATCTATGTTCCTATATCCCCCAATACAAGGTCTAAGAAAAGGGTTGTTGACATAGGGAAGCAAACTAATAAGGACAAAGATCAACCATTTTAAAGTTAACAAGACCAAATGAGGCCTTTTACTTCTCATAATATTCAAATTCTTCCAAGAATACAACATGTAGTGGGAAAGGATCAGCCTAAAATGCCAATTCAACCAGAACAAGTACAAGGTGACATTGTTGTTCCTAAAATGCAATAGAAGGCTAGTGCAAGTAATTTTAATATTTTAGATCATTTGAAGAAAAAACATGTTAGTCTTTTTATGTGGGATTCCCTAGCTCTTCCCATGAAAAAGGGTTTATTACATGAGGCACTGTTAAAATTTTCTTTGTCAAATTAAGTGTCTAACTAGCAACCTTCTAGAGTTTTTCTTGCTAATAATCTTGAGAAAAGTGTTGAGAAACAAGCTAATATAATCAAACCAACCCCATTTTACATTTTTGTAATCACTGGTCAGCATTTGGTGCATAACTACATCATAGATTTAGGTGCAAGTAGTTATGTTGTACCTAAACAAATTATTGATTACTAGGATTACAATATGTATCATTAGAGAAAGGGGTAGTTCAACTAGATGGGACTATTGTTAACATTGTGGGAGTTATCAAAAATATGATTTTAACCTTGCATGCATGTCCAAATTTCTCAATGCCTCAAGACATTTGTGTTATAGACCTACATATATACTTTCCCACATTTTGATGGTTCAAGAAGTAAAAATAGTGCTAGAGGAGGTTTCATGTTATTTTATCCTAATTATGAAAAGTAATATTCTACTTTTAGATTCACATTCAATTGCACTAATAATAAGATTGAGTATGAAGCTCTAATTCATGGTCTCCAATGGGAAAGGAAAAGAGGTATTTTTTGTTTACAATTTTTTGGTGATACAAAACTCATTTTTAATCGATTAAGAGGCCTTCATACTATTAAAAATGATCTTTTAAAGACTTATAATCATATAGTGTGGGATTTGATTGAAGATTTTCAAGATTTTAATTTGATGTCCTTTCCTAGGTACCTGAATAAGCATGTTGATATACTAGTAGCTATAGGTTCTCAATATGATATACCTAGTGACATCAACAATACTAAAGAAAAAAATTATGTGAAATTCATTGTTATATCTTTTGTTCCTAACAATAATGAGCATTGGCAATTTTTTGACAATTATCAACAGATCATTAATTTTCTAAGTGAAGAAGCATAATTTTCTAATGATAATCAACAAGAGCTCAAACAACAATATGAAGATTAGATTATACAATTGAAAACAAACAAGTTGCCGAAAGGTTTGGTTACATTAGAGTCAATCTTTAATATAGATAATCAGGTAAGAAAGAAGAAAGAAACCATGTAGATTAAGAAATAACATTATTGGGATGTGCATATCTTCAAGGACAAGTTGTTAAAGCTTGGTAAGGTATGCACATTAGAGGAAAGGTTTGCATTTTTTTTTACTTTTTTAAGAGTTCAATGACTATTTTGAATGAGAATATTTAGATTTAAAGGGTTTTTATTCTAGAATTTCCTAGCATACCATTGAGCTTAAGCCTAATGCCAAACTTGTGAGCCAAAAGCAAAGGCCACTTAATACCAAGCTTGAGCCCCTCATAATTAAAGATCTGAATAAACTCATTGAGAGGAGCATTATATTTCCAATCAAACACACCTCTCAAGTGTCTAATCTTATTCTAGCTAGAATGAAAAATGGTGAAATCATATTTTGTGTTGATTTCAAAGACCTTAATAGAGATTCCCTAAAATATAGGCACCCATTACCTTTCATGGAACAAATTATACTAATTATTTCAAGTTCTGAGAGATTATCCTTACTAGATGGATTTTTAGGGTATAATCAAATCTTAGTTAAGGAAGAAGATCAATTTAAAAAAACATTTACAACTCAATAGAGTATGTCTTCTTATAAAAAGATATCATTTGGTTTATCTAATGCTGGGACACATTTTCAGAAGGCTATAGACATGGCTTTCAAAGGTTTTATGTATAAAGTAATGTTGGTTTATTTTGATGACATAACTATTTTTTTTAAATTCAAATGAATATTTCACTCACTTGAAGTAGATCTTTGAAAGATGTAGACAGTTTGGTATATCTCTCAATCCAAAGAAGTGTGTATTTTTTATCCATGAGGGTAAGCTACTAGGATATTTAATATCAAAATATGGTATTGCCATTGATCTAGAAATAGTAAGTGTTATTTTTTACCTTCATTTACTAACACATAAGAAAGGGCTACAAATATTTTTTGGGAGGATCCATTTTGTTAGAAGGTGTATTCCAGATGTTGCTAAATTATTGATGTCTCTAACTACAATGTTAAGAAAAATGACTATTTCAACTGAACCAAGGATGGGCAAATAATTTATGATCTTATTAAAGAAGCACTTGCAGTTTCTCCTACTTTATTAAACCCATATTTTTCAAAAGATTTCATATTATATGCTTATGGTAACATTGATAGTATTTCAGCTATGTTAGTTTAGGACAATAATCACGGTTTAGAGAAGCCTTTAGGTTTTTCATTCAAGGTCTTAAGGATTATGAGCTAAATACTCTTTTATTGAAGAGAATGTACTTATTGTTACTATAAGTTTGAAAAAAATCTTTATATATGCTTTCTGACAATAAGATTAAATTGTTGGTTGTTCACCGTTTAGTTAAGAAATTTGTCTTGAATAAGGATCTAAATGGTAAAGGAGTTGGTTGGGTGACCAAGGTGATGGAGTATCAAATTTAGGTCAAGGTTACCAAGCTAGTTAGAAGAAAGGGTTTATGTGATTAGCTTGTTGGTAATGGTAGTTCAATAGCATATAAGAAGGAGAGAGTTGTCTTATCCCTTCAAGACCAATAAAAAATAACTCTACCTCCTCCTTTTTCAAGCTAGATACATGACATGACTCATTTTGTTTAATTGGTGAGTGTCCTCATGGTTTAGATAGAGCAAAAATAAGGTACTATAGGTGTAGACACCTAAAATTGTCCATTTGCATTCTAATATTGATTTTTTTTAATATTTACCCTTAACATTATAGTTGGATTTTATTAATTAACTATATTGTTATATTTCTCTATTTATTTAATTAAATTGAATTTAATTAAATAAATTCATTTTCCTTTTGCACTCTAATATTAATTTTTATTAATATTTTCCCTTAACATTATAGTTGATTTTAATTAATTAACTATATTGTTATGTTCCTCTATTTATTTAATTAAATAAAGTCATTTTTCCTTTGTATTTAAATACTGTAATAGATTAAACTCAGTTTAATATGTTATCCCTCCATTTTCCTTTATAAAATAAATCTTATTTATTTTATTCCTCGACTAGCTTAAAAATTCTTCTAAACTATGTTTAAATTAAAATCATTTTAATTTAGCCACTTTTCCCCTTTTTCTAAACATACCTTTTTCTAATATTCCTCTAATCTTAATTAAAAGGTAGCTTACCTCTAATCATGTGCACAATCAACTTTTCCAAGGTGGCCACCTCCCCATCTCTTTTCTCCACCAATCATTTTCAAATCCCTTTTTCCCTCTCAAATGAAGTTTGACTTTTCCAAACCCTACCTAACCTTTAATCCTAGCCACTCATTCTTTTGCCTCTTAATCTCCACCGTCCAATATTTTTGCAATTTCTATAAAATAAGGCCTCTCTCTCATTTGTAGGCTACTAAGAGGATTGTAAGCACAATCATTCTAAGCATTCTAAGCATTCTAGTAATCTAGCATTGTAGCATTTCAATTTCTTAGCATAGTTTATTTGCATTTTCATTCTTAGTTTAGATTTCAATTCTTGCATCATAGATTAATTTTGATTTCATAGTATAGTTTGAATCTTCCTTTCTCATTCATAGTTAGTTTGCATTTCATTCCTTATTCAAAAAAAAATCAAAATATGTTGCATCATTTTGCTTGTGCATTATCTTCTTCATAGATCTTGCACTTGCATATCATTGTGAGATTTGGGGCAAGTTTCTCATACTTGTCTCCAAAACCCTCATCTTGCATTTCATAGTTTTGCATTTAGATTGCATTTCATTTGTGTTGGGAGAGCATACCCACAAATAATCTTGAAGAGAAAATCAAACAAGGTTATTGGGCCCTTGTTTTAGCTCATTGAAGTTGTAGTGAGAATTACTTATTTTGTTGCATTTACTAACATCTAATGTGATTGTTTGATGTTTTGGTGTTATGTATTTGCAACAAATAGGTGTACATTTTCATTGCATACAATAGGATGCAATCTATACCATATATGTTCTTAAATGATGTTATGTTTAGAACAAACTTCCATAGATTTTTATTAAGATGCATATGAGATTATTAGGTTGATAAATTTTTACGTGAGTTTCATAAAATATCAGTTCAAGGATATTTCTCTCCAAGAGATACAACTCTTACAATCATGAGAGGGGGCTACTATTGTTTAGAGATACTCATTCTTGGGTAAGAAAATATAAGGAATATACCATGTTTGTAGGAAAAGAGAAGTCAGCAACCTTACCATTACAACTAATTCAAGTAGAACCCTTCTTGAAGTGGGGTTTGGACTTCATAGGAGTAATAAATATGTCTTAAAGTGTTGGCCACAAGTGGGAGCTCCAAACCACTAATTAATTCACAAAATGGACTAAAGTTATGGAACTTGTTAGTGATTTTTCTTGCTGAATCCTAATACACAGCCCTGAGTGCTTAGATAGAACTCTATGATTCTTAAACTCCTGATTCAAACAAGAAAAGACTAATTAACAAGGACCAAGTCCTTCTTCACTTTGAGCTCTTGGCTATAGGCGGGTGTACCTATTAAGATCTACTTCTTTAAAGTATTACAACATTAGTCAGTATCCTTGATAAAAACCTAATCTTATCAGCTCTTTCAAACATACATGAAAGTAAATAGTCTTTTAAGTTTTTGTGATGATGAAATCTTACAAATTGAGGATTGACCAGTGCCTTATCCTAGGGTAGAGAGTCAGGAAGAGAAAACATACATCTACAGAGAACTCCTAAGTGAAAACACAAGCAAACCCCAGATGAAATGCCTTGCAATTCATCCTCTCTTAAACACATCCAATCATCAGATTCTTGCAAAAGTCCTGAGCTCTCAGAGATTAACCTTAAGATTTTACCCTTCCCTTGAAAGGAACTAGAGATTAAAATCACAGATACCTTGTAAATGGTACACTAAAAACTGCCTTACAGATTCAGTATACAAAAGCTACAGAATTCAAACAAGAAGACAACTAAAAACATGCAAGGGAATTCTATTGTATTCTAGTAGAGTTTCACTGTGTCAATACATTTCAAATCTGACAAACATTCCCAAGCAAATCAACAATGGATTCAAAGACTCTCCTTACAGTAAAACTTTCATCATCCTTCTAAAAATGAAGAAAATCTAAGATATAGGTGAATGTGGTCAATTGGGGCCAACTGATAACTATCCATTCTTTGCATAAAATATCTCCAAGTTTTTCCCCCAACTTTCATCTGCAACTGATCTTCAAACTAATTCTCATGTCTGCAAACATTTTCCAAACAGACTTGATTTTGATCTCATAATTCCAGCCCTGACTGCTCTTTCCCACTTTTCTAAAACTAAAAATAATCATTTGCATCAGATTCCTTATCTCCTGTCGTTTCCAGAAACATACTACATGCCTATGTTTGGATAAAAATTGAATTCCCAGGCATTAAATCTGTGAGCACTCAATCATTTAAATTTTTGGGCTATTATTTCTAATGTGCAGACTATGTCATATTTTAAATTCTTTTCATCTTTTAAATTTGCATATGCTGCCCAGAAGCCACCAGAATCCACCAAGTGTCACCTATCGATTGGCACTCAAACTTAACTCAAACCATGACCCCTGATTCAGAGATTAGGTGACTACACTCATTCTCCATATCTCCAGATGAATCTCTTAACCATGGTTACATCTGGAGAACTAGCAACTAAGACATTCTCCAAATCTCTGAATGATGTCTTGACCTTGGGTTAAATTCAAAGATTGGGTGACTAGCCTTTAGTCTCCAAGTCTCTGAATGCTCTTCTGGCAACTTGGTGACTAGGCAGTCTCTTAGTCTCTAAATCTTTGGCCTCTAACCATGAGCATTACGCGACTGCACTAGTCTTTGAATCTCCAGATTTTAGCCACCTAACCGCCAGCACTATGCAACCTGGTGACTAACCGTCCACCAAATTGCCAGATGTTAGCCTTAACCGCCAATTCTTCCAGTGACTACGCGACCATTACTCTCGTGATCTCTAGATTTTTCCTCCTAACCGCCAACTATCTGGGGACCTAGCGACTAACTGCGTTCTCCAAGTCTGAATTTTTCACTAGCCATTGGTCTCATTCTGTGATCACGCGACTATGCCATGAGTCCTCTTGGGTCCAGTTGTCATCGCCACCTATCTATAAAATTACCTTACTTGTGGGCCCGTGGGCATGCTTCTCAAGGAAAATCCATGCACGTGCATGCATAGAGCCTCCACTCTTTTATCTACCTCATATGTGTGCACCATTTCATATAAACACTTGATATGTTCAATTTGGGATAAACATTTTGAGGGTTTTTTAATTTCCTTTCAAAATTTCTTCATAGTGCCCAGCTGGCACACACACCAAGGCAAGCCCACAAGGGAAGAGGCTAGCACATAGCCTCTCTTTCCTTTCAATTTACTTCTCTTTTGGGTGTTGGTGGATATAAACACAATAAAACACCAAAACGGTGTGCATGTGGGATAAACCCACATGCACACTGTTTGCTTTTTTCTCTATCTATTGGTTGTGCATGACTTCTTTTGGTATTCAAAAACCTACTGGCATTTGTGGTTGGAATTTATGTGTGAGTTTGCAAGAATTCTCTCACTTGCGTGTGCTATCTCCATCTTGTATTTGATTTCCTTGTTCAAAATGTGTCTGAGACATGACTGGCAGCCATGTATTCTTAACATACACACATTCTTCTCTACTTTATTCTATAGAAGTTTGTGTGCTAAAAGGAGAGAAAGCATTTCACTTTACCAGCCCATTCATAAAAATAAACCAATCATGCACCTAGATATGTTGGATATCCACTATCTACTGGCATTTTAGCCAAACATCTTGATATTTCCCAAAGAGCTTCTACCCAGTGAGAAGCAGAGTCTGCCATCATACTGACATTGTATCCCATGTCACGGAAGTATTTAGCCAAAGTGATACTTGTACAAATTGAAACCTCTCGAGTAGCCACTAACATGTTTGAGATATTTGCAACAAGAGTAGTCCATTTTATCATAGACTCTTCATGTCCATCAGGCAAGGTCATTGTTAGTTGAGGAAAATCCAATAGGCCCTCAACCATCTCATTTCCTTTCTCACCACGTTATGGTGTGTTGCCTTAGTGTTTTTTCTGCAAGCACACTTGGTGTGCTACCTCTTAGAAAAAGTGTGTACACTCTTATCTATTAGTCTAGTGCCCATCTAGAATTTATGCCAGTACCCTTACACTAGCCAATGCACACAACCTCCATCGAACTGGCATCCCCCTTCCATACCTCACGCTGGCCCATTTTTTTCGTGAGTCATCTTTTGGTTTTACATAGGGGACCGTTCATCCTTCAATGTATAGATGCAGTCATCATTCATGAAACATGCCCCTTCATGCACTTGTGTGAGCCATTTGAAATTCATGCACCAAGCAAGTGCATTCTCCACCATTTTGTATGTTGCCTTCATTTAGTCTTACACTGGTTACTGCCTGTTTATAAATCACCCTCACAAACATGCCACTCATAGCTCTCATTGTTTCATAACTCCATGTTTGATGGGCCTCTTCTCAGACCCACGCCGCAGCACACCAACCTTCATGCACATCCCATAAGTCCCAAAAGTCCCAACCTCTGGCAGCCTCCCAAACATATTCACGCAACATAGCATTCTTCATTCCAAATGTGTAGTCTACCTTTTGTTTGCTACACAAACTCTCCTTGTATTTTGTGTGAGCCCACCCTCATTCACGCTGGCCATATACTTACGTTGGCAGCCTCATTTTGGGCTCATGCACACTTTTATGCTGACTAGAAACCATCCAATCCTAACACAGCATTAGAGCATGCCTCTTTCATTTTTTGATTCATCCAATCTTGCGTATGAAAAATATGCATGTCAATTTTATTATTGAAATGACCAATGTTGCACACAATGGCATTGTTCTCTATCTTCTTAATGTGATCAACCATAATGATATCCTTGTTACCTGTCTCAAATCGAGCCCTTATGCACATAAGACTTTTCTCTTTAGGTGTCCACACATGTGCACCTCAGATATTTAAAACGTTGGTTTCAAACTCAATTTTGACTAGCAACCTTCTCTTACCTTGCCTTTTTTTCTCTTTATACTTTCAAAACATTGGCTTTCCATGCCTTACACACCAACCTTGTCTTGCATTCAAACATTGCTCACACTTAACATTTGTAATTCTAGTCTCAGGCAGCACTGTTAAGTTTTGTACTTTTGTATCAACTGAACCCGTAATACCCCAAAATTGGCACCTAATCATTTCAATCAATTTTGGTGCATTTCTTCAATTTTCTATGTCATCAAAGTCCTATCTCACTAGGCAATTTTCTCTCTCCTACTTGGCTCTATTTGACTTGATGTCAGTTGCAAAGACCCTAAATTACAATAATCAAATACTAAATTAATTCCTAAAGTCTTTGACTTATATTAGCTAAATTATCCCTATGATAAATTAATTTAATTCTAAAGTCCTAAGTGCTTTCTAATTAAATTAAATCTACCCCCTTTAGCTAATTACACATCAAAAAGGAATCAATATTATTTAGTTATTCGAATGGACACCTCTTTATTTGAATTTAATTATTCAAATTATTCGAAGAGTCATACCCCACATGTGGCAAAAATTCCATTCTTTAATTAAATAATTGCTTGCATATTTGTCTCATTCTCCAACCAACAAGTGAAGAGTCTCAAAGAGGAATGAAGAGTGAGGAGTTTCAAATCAAGAAACTCTTCATTCCCCTTTTGGCATTTCTATTTAAAGAGTTTGTTTTCCCTTTCCAAAGAGCCAACTTTTGAGAGCACATAGATGATAGCGAAATTCTACTACATCTCTTGAGATTCAAAGCTTTTGAGTGCATTATTTTAGTTAGTTCATTTAGCATAATATTGCATTTTCTCTCATCTAATTAGTTTGCTTACTTGTTCTTAATCTAGTTGCATTCTTATTTGAAAATACCAAAAAGAATTTGCATTCTCATTTTAGATTAATTGCATTCATACTATTTTAATTGCAATTTGATTTCTTGCATATGCTTTTCTTTTAAATCCTCCATTGTAGAATCGGTCTTATGGTTGTTGGCTTTCAATCTGAGAGCAATTTTAAACACCTCGACTACATAGGAGGCAACAAGTCACTTCACAACGGATTTCGGATTGAATAATTCATATTCTTTCTCATAATTTGATCATGTGAGTAAGGACTATGTTTCATGTGTTTTTTATTTGAGGTCCACATTCAATCATACACATTTTGGCGCCCACCATGGGACAGAAAAGATCAATTTCTGGCCTCATTCTTGATTGGTTTTTCAGTTTTAGTGTTGGTTCCAAGCCTTGTACAGCCATGTACAGCTTGGAAACCCTATAATATAGTAATTTATGGATAGAATGATTAATCCTCTTTCTCATTATTTTTTTTTGGTTCATTTTTATAAAGAAATAAATAAGTTATGATCATTTTGGTGAAAGTAGGTATTTGCAGATTTGAGATTCCCTGAATACAGTCAGATTGAAACATTTGGTACGAACAAATTGTGAAGAATCATGACCTATAATAATATTTATTGGAAAGATACATGAATTATCTTTCATTTCCTTTTGGTTTGAGTCATTTTTATGCAGATTTGTGAAAGTTATGGGCATTTGAGTGAAAACTAGTTTTTAACAATCTGTATTGGAGTTGCAGGAAATGATTTATTCTTAGAAAATGAATTATGAATGGGAAAAATAAATGACTTACATATTTGAAAACTAGATTCATTAATAGTTACTGTGAAATTGGTTTGGTTTCATTTGGATTCTTTTTGAGAAAGATATGAGATTCCCTAGGCAGGGTTTGGTATTTTAAATCTGAATTATGATAGGGATGTGGATCAGAATTTGCAGTCTGAAAAAGCAATTGTTTGAGGAATCAAATGAGGTTATCAGACCTTAATATTTTATGAGGTGATAGATATGGTAATTATCTTCAAACTTTTTTTTTTCCAAAAATTTTGGTTTGGAGTTTTGGTGGGTCAAATAAATCAATATTTAAAGACTGTCTTGAAGACAGCAATGTTACATATGTTAAATCAAACTCCTAACAATTGATTTTCATATCTAACCATCTTGCATAAGTTGGATATACATTGCATATTTTGTTTTCTTTTTTTCTTGTCTTTTTCATTTGAAGGTTCATGGCTTTCTTTCATGGAAAATTCTTAAAACAAACAAAAAAAAGTAAAATCTACTAAGCGCGTTGCGTTGGAATTGAGGTATTTTGTTACATCTCTACAACATTTGGATTTTGGAAATAAGAATGAACCTCTCATGTGTTTGGCTTGAGTGTTTACATGCTTTCATAGAACACATTTCAATTGATTCTCTTAATGGGAAATGAAAGAACATAGATTTTTTTTTACAAGTTTGTGTAAGTGAATGCTTGCGTTTAAACCATAAGTAATTCTTGGTTTCCAATATCAAATATCTCATTGAGTGATTGAGGGCATGGATTCATTCCTTGTTTTCATAGGGAGTTAAATGCACCACATTGTGGACTCACTCTATGTTTGTTTGGAAAGTTAAATATTTCATTGATTCAACCCTTTTTCACTTGTGAGTAGTATTGATAAGCAACTTTAGAGTACTTTTGATTGAGCTTGTTAGCTAAATTGGGTGTTGGACTCTCTTATTTCTAATCGCACCTCATTACCACCCTTTGGATGCAAGGTCAGCATTCATACATAGGGGAGGGGTCTACTTGAAAAGAGCATTAAGTGTTCCACAAAGTTTCTCCCTTTTTATGCTTTCTTGATCTCATTAGTTTTCTAAGGTGTGGACTCACCTTGAGTTTGTGTGAGGAGTTAAATGTTTCACTTTTTGGACTCACCTCACATTTACTTGAAGAGTTAAGTGTTCCACATTTTATGTGAGGAGTTAAATGTTTCACTTTTTGAACTCACTTCACATTTACTTGAAGAGTTAAGTGTTCCACCTTTAGTGCTTTCCAATACTTTTGATAGTGAATTACTTACTTTTTTAATTTTTAGAAGGCCTGCTTGGGGATTTCATCACCTCAAGGGATGACCTTAACTCCCATGTTCTAGTGGAGTATAAATATCGGGAGGTGAATCCAAAGACACCTCTCTTGGGAATGAGTTAGATTTCACTCTTGGCTAAGCCTCAAATAACTTTATACCTTTGAGAAGTGAAGGAGGAGATTTGGGTTACTGTCTCCCCCCAGCTGTGTGATTTTGAATTCTTCTCATCTATAGATTTGTGACTCACGTACCTTGTGTATATCAAGGACTCCTTTTAGAAAAGCCATGTATATCCCTGTAGACAGCTTGACAGGATGTTGTGTTCTAAGTGCCCGCAAAAATATTTTCAAGAACATACACAAGTAGTTCTTAAGGAGTAGAAATACTAAGTCACTATTCTTGTTCATGTGCAAGGTTGCTTTGCCCCTTGCTCATTGTTTGAAGACAATTGCTTGCTTGAACTCCTTGATTG
This sequence comes from Chamaecyparis obtusa, assembly GCA_027943335.1. Taxonomy (NCBI): domain Eukaryota; kingdom Viridiplantae; phylum Streptophyta; class Pinopsida; order Cupressales; family Cupressaceae; genus Chamaecyparis; species Chamaecyparis obtusa. Next base: position 2,560,905 of record BSBK01000638.1, on the reverse strand, counting down.
TTGTCTTACATGCTTGATCAATGACATAAATCTGATCTACCTTTTGTCTGTGATCTATTTTTCTATTTTCCTGTCATTCACCATCAGAAACTGGTTGTCTTGAGTTAGGAATCAATCAATCTTTGCTTTGACTTGCATTGTCTCTCATCTATTCATCTTATCTCTTTATGCCTTTTGTACCTCATGTTGCAATAGTCTTATCTCGACTATTTTAGCCACTTCTTTTGATGATTCGTACCAGGTCCATCTTGCATCTTGGTTGTTCTAGCCATTCATCTCCCCTTCATTATCTTAGAGACAAAGTCTAGCTTTATCCTGAATCTTTTCTCATCACATCTTCATCTATGACTATCACGACTCAAATTGGCAAGACTTTCCCCATTCAGAATACTAATCAAGATAGAAGCAAATCTCCTAATCAAGACATAGATCATCTTGAATCTATTATGAAATCTGAACTTTGTGAGAGATCCTCACATTCCTCCTCGTTCCAAGAGTATTATAATCCATTGTTTCAAATATAGTCTAACTTATTATTTCAAGAATATTATAACCCATTGTTTCAACACTAGCAAGGCTCTGAAGGGTCGCTTTCTAGAATCAAACCTATCAACTCTTTCAATCTTACTTTCATGATCTCTCAAAATACTACCAACAAGATGGGAGATCTATTCCACTTCCCAGGGGGAGGTAAATTCAGCGATAGTCATAAGCAATATCCAAATGACCAAGGTCAAGGTCAGTCTCGAAATGACAAGAGTTATGATCAATCCCACAAATTTCAATATTCGGTCAACATTCAGGACCTTTGCAATTTGAAACAATGACAAGGGGAGCCTCTCCTAACATTTCTCCAGAGATGGAGACAACTATGCATGAAATATCTGCATGAATTACCCGAGTCTGAAAAGCTCGATATCTTCTTGGAAAATCTTGTCCCATATTTTGGATACCAAGTATGATTGCAAGGTCCCCTCACTTTTATCAATATGATTAGGTGGGTTGTGAGGATAGAAGCGTTTATGGTCAAGAAGGGAGAATTGACTTTGAACAAAGACAACAAGCAACGACCTTCTCCCTTGAACATGGATAAGGATAAGATTGTCAATAGAAACATAGATGTTATGGATGATAGGGTTGTTGACAATGTGATACCAAAACCCTCAAAGTTTGTCTTTAATCTCAGTTCTAGCATACAAATGATCAAAGCCACTGAGAAGGCTATGACAGAAATTCAACCACCTTCAAGATTCGCTAGAAACAAACCTTGGATCTCTCAACCCAAGCATAACTCTACTTCCTTGGGAGAACCTCTTGATGTGGTTTATAGGACTTTGGTGCAGAACCATAACAAGAATTCAAATCATCAGGAATTCAAAGACTCCTTTCCTCCTCATGGGAAAAGTGAATTATCCAAGTCTAAAGGTACCAACGATGTGGTCAACTATCTGTATGATACTAGCGACATTGTCATCAATGAGATTGAACCTGTTGATGTTGAGTACTGTGACATGATCATTTCTCTGAGCAAGGATACTCCTAAACCCAAAACTCCCTTTATCTTGCGAGGCCTTGCACCTCCCTCTTATAACTCCACAAAGTCTCTAGCTTGTGCGAATGCTATCACTCAATCTCGTGTGAAGATTGTTCTCAAAGGTCCCAAACCTTTGACATCTGAACCAAAACTATCTATGGATAAAACCCTCACTGAGGTAAATGTCCCCAAAGATCTCAATCTCGACCAGTTTCAATCTATGGTGGGTCACTTGACTTCAACTCATTATTTATCCTTCTCTAAAGAAGATGATCACTTGCTGAGCCACCCGCATAATGCTCTCATGCACACTGAAGTTATGATAGGCCCCAAGAGTATCCCTCGCATCCTCATTAACAATAGTGCTAGCCAAAATACTTGCTCTGCTAAGATGCTTACCCAAATGACAGACAGCTTTGTTCCCGCCAATAGAGAGTCCACTGAGTTCTATGATGCTAAGCTAAAAGAAATAGAAAAGACCTTGAAGATCAAAGATATTGGCATGGGGGAATATCAGTTTGAGTCCATGTTGACATTGACAACTCTCCCTCCATCTCCATGTTCCTGTGAGGAACCTTCTAAAGATGGATTTGGTATTAGCTATCAGAGCTATGAGCTTGACCAACCTAGCTACAACTTTCATTCATGCAAGGATTCAGATAATAAAGACACAAAAATTCAGCCTATGACATATGAAAGACCTTTGAATGATCAAAATTCTAATTCAGACTACCAAAAAGAGTCTTATCTACCTTCTCAAGTGCTTCAAGAACATGATCTTGGTCCTCACCAGGAGGATTTTATACACTCTACTAAATAGATTTCAACTACTGCAACTACTACAGAATATGTCATTGCCTCTAATGGCACACATACTAATTGGGAGCAACTGTTGGACACTTCCCTTATCTTGGGTATGCCTCAAGGTATGCCTATTCTAGATTGTTCCACCACTTCTACTATTGAATAGACTCCTACTGCTGCCAACTCCAATGGCACACATACTGATTGGGAGCAACTATTGGACACTTCCCTCCTCTTGGGTATGCCTCAAGGTATGCCTATTCCAGATTACTTTGCTGCTTCTACTATTGAACAAGATCCTACTATTAAAGAAACACTTCCTATATTAGATGACAATAATGAAGAAATTTTGCCTCCGACTATGTCTCTAGCTGAATGGGACTCTATATCAAATGCTACTACGAAAATACTAGTTGATGCTATGCACCTATATGCTAGTCTTAACAACTCAAAAAGAGGAGAAAGTTATGATCCTCCAGATCAAGCTATTGATGATGATCCTTTCCACCCTCCTATGGAGATCATTCCTATGGCTCCTAGGCCATCTACTCCAAGCTACACTCCTACTGCTCCTGCAAATCATGGGTATGTAAGACCCCATTCTATTACAGCTTCATGGAATATTAGTAGATCCAAAATTGAAATGGTTCCTATTCATGCACTCTTACCACCCGAAAGGGGACCTAACTCTTGGAATAGGTCATCTTGGTTAGGCTCACATAATATTCCTCCAAACCTATCTGACTCTTCTAAGATGACTCACAATCGACAATGCTCTATGGAAGATTACTTTCTTGATCTATCTAATGCATTCATGAATGATGAGGATGATACTGATATATTTGCACTTGAGCCCATCACATCGACTTCTCTTCCCTCTTCATCTCCAAGAAAAGTGGTCCATCCACTTCCATTTCCACCTCTCCACCTAAACCAGTCATATAAGCCTCTTTCATCCACCATTCCCGAGTCTTTTGGAAGTAACTTGGATGTGCAACATAAAAACAAAAATAATGAGAATCCACTTATATCTCAAGGTAACCATGTCCCATCTAATCAACATGTGACTATGAAGAAAGGAAAGCAACAAAGGTGTTCAAAAGATCGCAAAGGTCCTCAAAAAGAAGAAGACAATCAAAAGCCAGAAAATAAAATAAAAAATGGATCTTGAAATCCATTCTACAGGCATTGTCATCAAAAGCACCTCAAAGTAAAGAAGAAAAATTTCAAAATCTATGTGGATTCCAAAGAAAGGAAAAATCAAAGTTGTCATTCGAGCTTCCAAAATTTTCATACTTCCTTCCATTCCATCACCCTTGCCTCTCATACTTTACCCTCTTCACTCCATCTTGCCTTGTCCCAAAGTGCATATCAGCATCTCCTCATTGCTAATGACATGACTAAGAGAAATCTAGAACGTACTCTCCCTAAGCGTTTAGAGTGTGGGAAATCTGATAAAGAGTTAAGGTCTGTCCATGAGGATATTTGTGGGTCTCACTTAAGTGATCTTTCCTTGACTATGGATCTCTTAACAATTGGACACTACTGGTTTGCTCTCCTATTACTGCTACAACATCTGGTTTTGATTTTTCTAACTACTACTACAAGTGACTGTGTTTCCAGAGATCACCACTGAAGGAGAGAAACTCAAAGAGCCAATCAACGCTCTTCATTTGAAGAAGTTCTACAGTTGAGACATCCTCAGCATGCTCATGCACATACTTATTGGTCTTGAAAAAATTCTTAAAATGGTATATTGCAAAAATCCTAAAAATTGCAAAATGTCCTAAAAAAAATGATCATCTTAGTGAAAACCTAGTAAACAGGTGCTTTGATGTATCTATTATCTTGGTGAAAACCTAGTAAATAGGCGCCTTGATAATAATCAAAAAAATTGAAAATTGAAAAAAATACAAAAAAAAAAAGTGAAAAGATCAAAAATACAAAAAAATGAAATATTCAAAAATACAAAAAAATCAAAAAAAGAGAAAAGTACAAAAAAATTGAAAAAGAAGAAAATGTGCCATTGATGAAAACCTGGTAAACAGGCGTCATGGTAGAAAAAATAGAATCTCTGCCAAGATGGTGAAAACCTAGTAAATAGGCACCTCTTGTTTCTTGAAGCTACATCTCATCTCAACATCGCTTAGCTTTTAGTTTCCTACTTTAGTTTGCTTTCCCACTTTCCTACTTTAGTTTGTTTCCTGCTTTTAGCTCATTTCCTACTTTAGTTTTCTAGCTCATGCTCTTGCCTTTAGTGGTCTTCGAGATTTCCCTTGACTCTTCATGGATTGGAACTGGTTCACACTTGGGGGCATCTTCCTAGTCTAGGGGGCATTGTCTTATCACTTTCAGAAGTTTTTGCATTGGTCAGCAGCGGTTCTCGCTACGTCTGCCTACCAATGCCTAGCTACTTTTGAGATTTCTCTCCTTGAGGATCTCTTGTGTTTCGATCGCCAGTGGTTCTCACTGTGCCTGCCTACTGATACTTAGCTTTTGTTCAATCTCTCTCTTTTGGGATCTCTTCCTTACATCAGTCACCAGTGGTTCTCACTACATCTTCCTACTGATGTTTCACTTGTGCTTTATTCTCTCTTTTGAGAATCTTCCTTGTATCAGTCACCAGTGGTTCTCACTACATTCACCTGTTGATACTTGTTTGCGCTCCGATATCTTCTTGAGACTTTGTCTCTCACGACGGTCACCAGTGGTTCTCACTACGTCTGCCTGCTATCACTATCCCGTCGAGACTTTGAATGTTGTTTGCTTCTGATTCAACTTCAATCTGCCTAAACACAAACTGAAACTGAAACTAAAACTGACTTTGTGTTCCTTCGAAGCATGCTGAGCTTTTCCTTTGCTTGTTTGTTTGTTTTCTTTTTCTTTGCTTTCTACTTGTTGGTTTAGATCCAATGATCCAAAGAATCTATCTAAGAGGGGTGTCCATCTGTAAGAGCCTTCATCTCATGTTGGATAGCCATGTGTACCTTGACTCCTTTTATATGGACACTTTGGTGAGGTTGGTTCTTCTCCTTGTTTGTTTTGAGTGACTTCTTTTTGTTACAAGTGAAATTGCTAATACTCGTCCTACTAAGTGAACGTAAGGGTCATTGTGAGCACTCTTTGGAAAAAGAAGGAACTCCTGCATGTTTGGTGTGTTTGTCGCAAGCAACATTCAGGTCATTCTAGAAAATGTGCTTTGATGCTTATGTTAACTTGCTAAATCAAAAGGAATAGGTGTTCAAGTCATTCTGGCTTCTTGTGCCTTAATGCTTACACCTCATTCCGACAAATCTAAGACTTATGTCGTATTCATATTCTCATGATAGTGATATCAATGAGGGTTGTGTGGCATCTTGCATTTTTCCAAACTTAAAAGGCTCTATGATGGCAAATACGGTGAGTCCAACAACCAAGTCCTAGGATTGCATCCACTCATTTTGGGTTTGCATTTTCCAGTCTAGGCTTGCACTTTCTAGGCTTGCATGTTCATTTTAGGCTTGCATTTGAGATAGTGTTTGGTGCTCTCTTGATTGTCTTCTTTTCATCAAAGGTTCTCATCTTTCGTCCTGGGTTCATCATGATTGCACAAGTTTTCGGGATCGAAATTGAAATCTAACATCTCTAGATAGCTCGAAATCGCGTTTTAAATTCTAGGACCCTTTAGGATCAGACGCTTATGCAGTCATCTTTTTGGCATCATTTTCCTACCAGATCCTCATCTTTGCATCATGTTCTTGAGATCTTTTCTCTTTTCATCAAAGTCAACTCTAGTCAAATTTGGTCAACCATGGTCAAACTTGGTCAACAAGACCTTTGGATCACTTCAAAGTACTTCTAATCTGCTTTATCTTCTGGATCTTTGATCTTATCCTTATCTACAACCTCTTGTTGTCAATCATCTTCTGACGTGTCACCTTTTGATTTCACTCCCGAGGGGGCAGGATGATTACATCATTGAATCTTGTCGAATCAATTCTTGAATCAGTTTGATCTAAATCATCAATTTTCATTGCTTGGGGCATCTCGGTGTCTCACATCTACTTATCTCATCATCTATCTTTTAGGTATCTGAGAAATCTAACTCAGATCCTCGAGAATCAAGCTTCATTTTTGAGAGGATTCTCGAAATCTTTTAGGTATTGGGGCAATCTAACCCTAATCCCTGGGAGTCAAGCTTCATTCTAGAGATGGCTCTCGAAATCTCTTTTATACCATTATTTGGGCAATCTAACCCAAGTCTCAGAGTGCTAAGCTTCGTATTGGGGCAATCTAACCCTGATTCTAGAGACAGTCCTAAATCTGCATCTTCATCAATTGGTATTGGGGCAATCTAACCCTGATTCCAGTTCTCTTCTAAGACCGTTGTCTTCGCAATCTAACTTGGACTTTGAAAATTCTCATCATTTGTCACTTCAGACTATTCTTTGAATCAATGCGTTGTTCACACATCAATTCAAAGAGGGGCAAATGTAATACCCCAAAATTGGCACCTAATCATTTCAATCAATTTTGGTGCATTTCTTCAATTTTCTATGTCATCAAAGTCCTATCTCACTAGGCAATTTTCTCTCTCCTACTTGGCTCTATTTGACTTGATGTCAGTTGCAAAGACCCTAAATTACAATAATCAAATACTAAATTAATTCCTAAAGTCTTTGACTTATATTAGCTAAATTATCCCTATGATAAATTAATTTAATTCTAAAGTCCTAAGTGCTTTCTAATTAAATTAAATCTACCCCCTTTAGCTAATTACACATCAAAAAGGAATCAATATTATTTAGTTATTCGAATGGGCACCTCTTTATTTGAATTTAATTATTCAAATTATTCGAAGATTCATAGCCCACATGTGGCAAAAATTCCATTCTTTAATTAAATAATTGCTTGCATATTTGTCTCATTCTCCAACCAACAAGTGAAGAGTCACAAAGAGGAATGAAGAGTCAGGAGTTTCAAATCAAGAAACTCTTCATTCCCCTTTTGGCATTTCTATTTAAAGAGTTTGTTTTCCCTTTCCAAAGAGCCAACTTTTGAGAGCACATAGATGATAGCGAAATTCTACTACATCTCTTGAGATTCAAAGCTTTTGAGTGCATTATTTTAGTTAGTTCATTTAGCATAATATTGCATTTTCTCTCATCTAATTAGTTTGCTTACTTGTTCTTAATCTAGTTGCATTCTTATTTGAAAATACCAAAAAGAATTTGCATTCTCATTTTAGATTAATTGTATTCATACTAGTTTAATTGCAATTTGATTTCTTGCATATGCTTTTCTTTTAAATCCTCCATTGTAGAATCGGTCTTATGGTTGCTGGTTTTCAATCTGAGAGCAATTTTAAACACCCCGACTACATAAGAGGCAACAAGTCACTTCACAACGGATTTCAGATTCAATAATTCATATTCTTTCCCGTAATTCAATCATGTGAGTAAGGACTATGTTGCGTGTGTGTTGGATTTGAGGTCCACATTCAATCATACATAGAACCAAGGTCTGGTCTAGATGTAAAAGTTAACCATCCACTTCTTAGAGTATATTGAATAAGAGTGATTTGCCACATATACTTGTCATTACGCCAATTTTGAAGCTTATCAGGCTTGAACTTCCTCTCCATTTTTAAGTACTTCGAATTAGTAGAAAAAGTAGTGAAGGGGCGAATCCTCCAATGAGTCATACTATTTTCATTCTTTACTTGGTGAAGAAAACACTTAAATTGTTTGGTGGCCACTGTTGTTACCCCATCAGGATTGGTAGGATTGTCATATTCACACAAATATACTCCACTCCCAATGTTTTTGAAATAATACCCATCTTCTAAATAGCTATTCTTTCCCTCCTCATCGGTGGTTTTTTTATTCAATCCAAAATGAGCAGCTCACTATGACATATTCCTTGCCACATATTCCACTTTCATCCTTTGCAAAGATTTCCAAATAACACTAGCTGGCATCCGGGAGCGGCCTTAAAAACTGACCTAAGGGCCCGACAGGAAAGCGCCACTAGGATCATACACTGACCTCTAACATTATAATAGGCTTTCCAAAGGAGAAATCAGGAAATGATCCAAGCCTAAAGATCTTAATAACCAAACATGGCCACTTGAAAACTGAAACCTTCCGCACTGTCAAAATCACTTAAGTCACCTCCGGGGCTGGCTTTAAAAACTCACCTGTTGAAACTTTCAAAATCCAAAAACTTGGGCATTGATTAAATTCCACACAAGGTACACGGATCCATAATTAACTCACCTGAAAGATCAAGTGGCCGATTACAATCAAACACCAAAGTTAGCTTGTTAGACATATTCAGGAATAAAATAGTGAAATAAGCATAAATCTGATTTGGAATTAGCCTAGGAAAGTGGTCAAATGGATTGGCAAGGACTTGAAAATCCTTAGGAAAGTACACTCCCAAGTCTAGAGTATGGGACAACATTCAATTATGCCTGACCATGGACAGGGTACAAACTACATAGCCTCAAAGTAGGTCATTCAAAAAACTTGACAAGGCAGACATAGAGAAACTTAACAATCTACAAATGAAAAGGCATTGGCAAAGTTATTAAACGGGCACATGGGGGGCTGAAAATTAGCATAGACACTCTCTCATGCCTATAACATAATGCAACAACCACCATGCATTGACCAATCATAGGGAAATAAATGTGCTTCCTCAAAGTGAGCTACTCAGTGAAAATCAGGAAATACACCTAGTGCAGATTTTGGGAACACATTTAAATGACCACTTCAAGAATATGTCAGAACTAAAAACTGAGACCTAAAACCTATTACATATGTTAGATGATAGGTGATATACACCCTATACAAGTGACTTCTCATGAAAATCAATATGCTCCATTTTCAATGCCTTCAAACTCGGCCCCTTTCAAAGACTTTCAAAGCACAATTATGACACTTAGAAAATTTTAGAGATATGAACTCAAAATATACAGATTTTTTGAGCTCCAACAGAACTTAAAGAGGTAAATTAAACTATTATTCTTAACTTCTATGAGTTGATAAAAAGGTTTGGAGTTCTTGATTCAATAATTTTAGATAATGAGCTAGAATACCTAAATGGGCTAGAATACCTAAATGGGCTATTAGAAATGGTGTTTTACTTAATACCTCTTCTAAATATTATCCTCAAGGCAATGGATAGGATGATTCCATAAATAAGAGTCTCCTAAGACTCATTAAGAGGACTATGGAAGGGAATCAGAGAGCTTGGCATAGTAAGTTGAAATACACATTATGGGCTTATGGGATTACTACAAAGAGGTCAACATGACTATTTGATGTAGGAGCATCCTGGGTGTAAGAGCAATCTTGCATCACCCAAAAATATTTCTGGTTTCTTTTCAATAAGGGCTATCTCGTGCAAAGCTACTATTTATGGAAACTTACTTTTTTTAGTAAGTTGGTCATATGATCTCGGAATGTTCTGATTTCACAGTTAGAAGTTCATCTTAGTCATATTAGCCTACCAGTTGAGTTTCATTGCCACATCATCTATATTGGTGAAGTTATTGAGGTTTTTGGGTACGAAATCTTTCAGTTCAATTTTAAAGGCCTTAGAGGCTCTGGATTGCGATCGGCCCCCGACTAACTGGAGCTTGCACGAGTTAGGCACTATAGATCAGGTCCTGTCATTTTTGAAAAGTGGTTATAATAGAAAAACAGAGCTACGGTTAGAAATTTATGGCCTTTGGAAGTTGGGCTACCTAAAAACATGTTTTGTAATTATTTGGAGCCAACCTTATGTAAAAAGAAAAGAAAATAAATAATTCTTAGGATAGTCGGCCTTAAGGACTATATTTCTAGAACCTTCTCAGGCAGTGGAAATTGCTTATATAAGAAAGTTCTATAGTGTTGTCTAGGGCAGTTCTGGGTAGTAGATCTTGGTAATGATTCGAGGCTTTGTCCTAAAAAATATTGTAAAGGAAAATGCCCATGCGGCTTTGCATATTGTAATTCTAAAATTTTTAATTCCACATTTGTGGAGATAATAAGAAGCCAATTTTCTATTCTTGCAAATTATTGTTGTTCTCTATTTCTGTTATGTGTTTCTGGTATTAAGGGGAGCACCCTTCATAAATTATTATCAGAGTGGGAGTTCCTAAATGTGTAAATAGATCGTCAAGTGTGAGGCAGTTTGCACCAGGACCATGGTTTAGGGTTTCAGCAAGTAGCGTGAAAATGCCTCCACAAAGGAAACGTGGTGAAAGAGCTAGTGGTGTGACACCTAAGGTTAGAGTGCTCTAGAGACAAGTGCGAGCATTACAAGAAGAGATTCATAGAGGAATGAATCTTAATATCAGAGATGAAAGTGAGGATGAAGCCGAAGAGGGATCTTCTGATCAAGAAGGAGAAGGCAAAATTATGAACCAAGAGGAAGAAAGGCTTTTTTGGGCCATTTCCAAGATCGGAAAAAGACCTAAGATTGAGGTTCCTGCATTTTCAAAAAATCTTAACCCAAAGGAGTTGATCGATTGGATCAATGAATTAGAATAATATTTTGAGTATGAAGACATCGAGGATCCTGATCGGGTCAAGTTTGTGAAGGCCAGACTGAAGGGTCATGTGAAGATCTGGTGGCAAGAGATTCAATTGTAGCAAAATAGAAGAGGAACGGATATAATCACAAGATGGAATCGGATGGTGGATAAGTTGAGGTGACAATTTATTCCTATTGATTATGAGCTTGACCTACTGAAGAAAATACAAAGTTTGAAGCAAGCAGAAAGATCTATTCAGGAGTATACAAAGGAGTTCTATCGAATCCTCATCATAACAGGTCATGCGAAAGTCGATAAGGAGAAAGTTGCCCATTGTACACACTAAATAGTGCACTTCTCTAAGTCATTACTTCCAAGGGAATCCATGAATGGGAAACCTTGAGAAAGTGACCTAGAGCTCCCTAGGCATGGAGTCACAAGGATGTTGAAGGTGCTCTCAGCTAGAGCTATTGAAGCATGCAACCTTGCTAGTAAACCACACAATGGGAGATTCAAAAAGACAAGGGAAAGAATGCCAATATCCTCAAGAATCAATAATGAAAATGCAATGCAACTATGCTAAGAATGAAGATGCAAGCTAAGCTATGGAAATGAAAGTATTATAAATCCTTGCTAATTAAGCTATGTGAGCTAATCTAAAGCATAAAAGAAACTAAGCTAGATGCTATGAAAGCTTAAGCTAAAAATGCAAGAATGAAAGTTAAATGCATGAAGATCTCCAAAGCTCCAAAGTCTCCAAGAAATCGTGCAGCATAAAATTAGTATTCAAAGTTGGAATCCTAGAATGAGAAAAGAGCTCTCCTTTTAAAGGAAATGAAAATGAATGGACCATGGAGATTAAGAGGCAAAAGATTTAATCAAGGGTGGAGCTTGAAAGAGGAGCAATCTATGTGCACAAATATCCTCCAATGAGAAAATAATAGTTGACTTTTGTGTCCATATGAGACAAAAAGGCCTTTTCTTCTTTTTATAAAATAAGAATAATGCTTTATTTGTGCAACTTAGGATAAGAGGAAAAGTGGGGGCTTTTTATTTAATAAAAGGGGAGGAAATTCCTTTTAAATAAATAAAGACTTAGGATAAAATGGTTAGCCCATAGAAAATAATTGAATATGATAAAATAGGATTTGATCAAGGAAATTGATATAATTGAAAAATGTTGATTTTTGAAAATATTGATTCAGGGATTTGATAAATTGTTGAATGGGGGCCCAAAGTCTAGGTGACCATTTTAGGGTGTGTACATTTTCCCCTCTTTGACTAATGTGAGATCTATTTGGGATCACATGTGTTCAAAGAATGGAATTGAAATGTGAGATCAATTTGGGATCAAAAAACAATCTAGACATGTGTTTGACAGATGGGAACATATCAGGACAACGATAAGCATAAGCTGACAAAGATAAGCTGAAAGACAAGACCAACATACCTATAAATAGAAAATCATCAAGTCTCAAAATAAGAGATAAGAATCTCAAGCAAGGTTTGATTGATTAGCTGAATCAATGATTGAAGCTGATAGGTACTGCCCCATCAAAATTGAAATTGAAATCAAGTAGAGGAGAACAACAAATTGATAAATCTGATCAAATCACTAGAAATCACAATCAAAGATGACAGATGATAGGGTAACCATCAAGCAGTGAAGATATGCCCCAGTTTGACTAGGTTTGACTGGGAAAGATATAGAATAAAAATGAAGTCAAACCTCAGAGAGATGGATCGAATGAAAGTGAATGAAAGACTAGAAGGTTGAAAGATATGGGGATGAAGAAATAAAGATGCCCCAACAAAGATTGAAGGATCAGGCCTCAAATGGTCAACCAACTATGCAGAAGAAGGGGAAAGTTTTGAAATGCAATTTTGACTATCAAAATTAACTCAGATTTTGATTTCGATCCTGAAAATAGATCCAGGATGTTTAAATTAGCTAGGGGTGCAATTTTCACACAATTCTAAGGTGTTTTGAAAATTAGGTCAAAAAGTCAAAATGCTATAAAAGGGGGTAAAAAGGTCATTTTCAAAATCATTTGTCTTATTGCGATTTAATAATTTTTAGAGCTTGGAGAGAGAAAATGGCCCAAAAAGTAGCGATTTTGGTTCATAGGCATTGATTCAAGTGCACCCGGTTGCACAACCGGCCTCCTCAGTATGGTGCCTCGGTATGTTTTCAAAAAAACTCACCCTTTTAAGTCATTAATGAGAATTTATGTCATTTTAAACATGTTTTTAATTATTTTAAAATATTTCAAATTTCACTCGTATGAAATTTCATGTGATAGTTATTAAGTATCGTACCCTTTGATAGTATTTGTCATGCGATAATTGGTGGGTCAACATACTATCGCACCGATGTTGAATCTAGTATCGCACGATACCAAATGAAACATCATGTGATACTATGTGAATTATCACATTCAAAGATATTATCGCACTGTTATTGAGGAAAATATCGCACAATATTTTATCAAAAAACAATATCGCACTAGTGTAAGAAAAATGATATGTTTTAAATTTTGAGCACTATGACATGGGTCCAGACAATGTTTTCTGTTAAGATGTTTTGTACTGATTTTATACATCCATCATGATATGTTCTGACATTTGGTTTGGGGTTATGGCTTGTTGGAGAACTTTCCAATGCTCCTCATTAGAGCGTCGAGAGTGACTGGGTTATGGTGCGTCCAAGATCTTGATGATCCAGGATGAGCAGACTTGGGGGAGATGGGCTTTGGGTACTTGTTGCAGATGCCCCATATTCAGGAGAATCATGGGTTATTAATAGAATTGGCTAAGAGGTGGCACAGTGAGCATAACACCTTTCACTTGTCGACCAGAGAGGCCACAATTACCTTGGAGGATGTCTATCAGATCCTTCAAGTGCCTAGCCACAGAGATCTAGTGAGTATAATCATGTTTATAGATATTCATAGATGTAAAGTTTTCATATGATAGAAACTGACATGATTGTTTGTTGGCATAGGTATACTACAATCAAGATCTGACCGAGGGATGACAAATCATGTAGGACATGTTCCAGGATGTCACCTTTATTGATGGACACCTTAGCTGGGATCAGTTGATGGAGGAGCATGGCAAAGACTTCCCGGTTCCATGTATAGTGTGCTCTATAGTAGCACAGGCACTAATTACCGACAGGAGCCAGAGAAGGTTCCCATTGGGCTAGAGCAGGTTGGTTGCAGATCTGATAGCACACCCATGATGGATGGCATGGGGCCCAGACATCTTAGCTAACATGTACCATGAGCTCCATGAGATTTTTTACAGGGAGAGGAGGACTTGGGCATGCGGTGCTATCTTAGCACAGGTATGGGTGTGGGAACACATTATTGTTGTGCGCCCACATGTGCAACTAAGGGAGTGGAGATGCCCCTATATCTATAGATACACAAGATTCCTATCACAGCCACATAGCGGGGATGTCACATGTTACCGTAGGTTACTGGATGAGCTCACATCATTTCAGTGGAGACCATATAGGGCTTATGAGTAGTGGGGTGATCATGAGCGAGAGCTAGGATACATGTTATGCAGTCGGCCACTAGTAGGTCGGCACTTTGAGATAGTAGAGTGCTTCATGATCACTTGGGTCTGGAGATAGTTTGGGCAACAGCAGAGGGTGCACATAGAGACCACTACCTATGCTCGGATTAGAGATGAGGAGGGACAGGGATGGTTGTCGATGCTAGACTACCAGTAGGTAGTACAAGATATAGAAGCTATATGCAAGGAGCCATGGGACTATCTCCTAGATATGGCAGATGCAGGTGCAGATGTGGCCTATAGGATAGAGCGGTGGAGGTTTCAATTCCCTTGGTTTACTGTACCTGATGCACAGATGGTAGCACAGGGTGGTGATGGAGATGACAGAGATGGAGGGGATGGAGGAGGTGGAGGGAGAGTTAGGGAGACAAGACATGGATCTAGATCAGGTGGCTAGAAATGGTTATGGAGATAGGGTTTCAAGGATGAGGGGGATGATGTGGTGAGACCATCTCGCTGACGAGTGGATGCTGGGTAGGATCAGCCTGCAGGGGGAGGAGGAGAGGATCTCAGGGTGAGGATCCAGGTTTTAGAGATGGAGATGTAGTAGCTGCAGATTAATATAGCCATGAGAGATCAATAGTTGACTGATTTGCGAGCTGAGATAGATCAGTGGAAGAGGGCAGCATAGGCCAATGCAGTAGAGATCTGGTGAGAGGCAGTACAAGTTGCTTATTATCATGGACTCTACATACAGGCTATATCAGAGGGATAGAGAGCACCACTCTACTCTCAGAGGGTAGGCATGTTGGACATGGTACTTAACAGGGTGGCGGCACCACCTCCACCACCACCACCACCTCATGATGGGGTGAGTTAGACTTAGGTTTAGGATGATAGATGTATAGAGACATACCCTGGGACATTATCCAAATTTTGAATCCCACATTGTATTTGTATCATGACATTTATATATATGAGATTTACTGGATTTGTGATATATCTTATGTACTTATCCCACTTGTGATGGATGTTTTAGTTTTATATTGTCTTGTCATATTGCTCAAAATGTATGTTATATATGTTCATGTATAATCTCTCTCATAGTTGTATGTTTAGTTCTCATGTTTATGATATAGACTTATGTTTCTTAAAATGATCTCTTTGATATAGATATGATGATAAGATTAACCCCTTGTGATGACAGGAAAAGGACGTGATGTGAAAGACAAGGAGTGAAAGACATGATCGAGAAAAAGATGAAAGGTGAGTGTAGTTGACCAAGAAGTCCACGAAAGATGAAAAAGAGAGCTCTCTCCATATGCAAGATGCAAAACTAATCTAACATGAACCTAAAAATGCAAGTTACTATGAAAAGTGGTTTACGTACAAGTTTACAAAACTTTTAGACTCTAATATTCATCATTGAGCGTTATTGGTAGCATCACAAGATGATACAATACACACTAGTATGACTATGTGAATCTGAATATGATCTATGTCAGATAGATATGTGGGAATCCCACCTAAGCATCAAAGACATATGGGTCAAGATGACTAGTGCAGTGAGATTTCCTAAGTTTAATATGGCAAGATTATACTCACATCGAGACACAAGGAAAGTCAAGATGGCTATAAGTATGCACTTGCAAAAATAGTCAAGGACAATACCTTATAGACCCTAATGTCAAGTGGAACAAGCATAAATGATAATGATAATTAGGACTAACAAAATATACCCACAAGCAGAAAAAGAAATAAAACATGTCCTCATGCCCCCAGTCTTCTAGCTCGGCATCATCGAAAACTATTAGGGAGAGAACACTCATCAAAGAAATCATCATAGACAACACACAAAGAAATAAAGTCAAACAAGTCTTAGTGAGTCAAGTGTTTAAGTGCGTGTGTGTAGGTCATAGAGTCAAACTTTGAGTATCGCATCTGCTAGTGAGAAATATCATATCATGCTAAACTGTGGGTAGGATATCTTATAATTGTTGAGAAACACATGACACTAGGGTAGTGTTGAAAAACATAGTTTGGGGTGGTGTTGAGAAACACCGTTTGCAAGATGTCCTAAAGACCAACGCATCCTAGAGACCAAAGCTAACATAGTTATGCCCCCCTAGACAAAGACAAAGACCAATTCCAAACCAAGGCAACAAGGTCAAGGCATGATGGAGAGAGGCTAAGTGTTGAGGACACATGCCAAGAAATAAGGGTGCAAAGGCCTCAAGTAGTGTTGTTTCCAAGTTTTCACCACTTGGAGATTTTTAGATTTTTTTTCAATTTTTTTGTATTTTTGCTACCAAGGCGCCTGTTTCCAAGTTTTCACCAAGGCACTTTTTCTATTTTTTTTAATTTTTTGCATTTTTTTTATTTTTTTGTATTTTTTCAAGACTTTATATGCTTTTTAGGATTTTTTCAGCATCATATATGAATTTTTTTAGAATTTTTTCAGGATCAATAAATATGTACAAAGGATGCCCCTAGACAGAATAGGCATCATGGATAGAACTTCTTTAGGTGCAAAACATTAATAGGATCATGGAGTTGTTCTCCCTCTAGATCAGACAATAAATAAGCACCTATCCTAAAAGCAGCAATAATAATGTATGGTCCAAGCCAATTAGGTTCGAATTTCCCCTTTTGCTCTCTATGTTGTTGGTTCTTAGGGTTTTCTCGTAGGACAAGATCCCCCACTTGAAATTCTTTAGGGTGAACCTTCTTGTTGAATGCTTTGGACATATGCTTTTGGTAGACTCTCATGTGATCAAATGATGCTTTACACTTTTTATCTAGAAGTTCTAGTTCTTGGAGCCTCATGGCACGGTAGTCTTCATCTGTCACTAGACCTTTAAGGGAAACTCTAAGAGAAGGAATCTCCACCTCTAAAGGTAACACTGCTTCAGCACCAAAAGTAAGGGCAAAAGGAGTATCCCCTATTGGAGTATGAATACTCATTCTATAGGCCCACAAGGTTGGATTTATCTGTAGGTGTCAATCTCTACCATTCTTGTGAACTGTTCTATGGAGAATTTTGAGAATGGTCTTATTCGAAGCCTCTACTTGTCCATTTCCTTGCGGGAAGTAAATGGAGGACCAATGTTATTTTATCTTGAACTTCTTGCAGAGATTTTTAAGGTCCTTATTTTTAAACTGACCTCCATTGTCAGTGATTATTTCAGAAGGCACTCCATACTGACAGATGATATGACTCAAAATAAACAGAGAAACTATCTTGTACTCCATACCTTAATGGATTGAGGTTGAGCATTCAAGAGGAGTTGAATTTGGTTTGGATGAACAATATTGAAGAAGCATACCAATTTTCCCTAAAAGTAGAGGAAAATCTAAACAAGAAGTTTGAGAGCAGAAAAAATGAAAGAGGTCATGGTGGAAGATCTGGTGGACGGTCATATGGAGGCCAAAATGAATATCCAAAAAAGAAGGATAAGGCCAGTAGCAGTCAAAATCAGTGAGGAAACAATTCCAACCATTTCCATGATCAGAATAATAGAGATCAGAGAGGAAGAGGAAGAGGACAAGGATCTGGAAGAAAAGGCTTCCATGGAACATGTTTTTACTGTGGAGAAGAAGGTCATAGGGCATTTGAATGTCCTCAACACCAAGGAAGGACAGATAGGAGAATTGAAGGCCAAGCTAGAGTTGCACATGTAGATGAAGATGTCAGATCATCACATTCTAAAGATGCTAAAAGAGGAGAAACACTATTTAATAGAAGAGTCCTGTTGAGTGGTGAAAATGAACCTGAGCAAAGGAGGAGCCTGTTTCGCACCAGGTGCAAATGTGAGAATAAGTGTTGTGATGTGATTATCGATAGTGGAAGCACTGACAATTTTGTGTCAAAAAAGATGGTCACAAAGTTGAAGCTCAAGAGATAGAAACACCCATATCTATATCGAATTGCCTGGGTGCAAGATGATCACAAGGTCATGGTCAATGAGCAGTGCCTAGTAAAGTTCAAGATTGGCAGATACCATGATCAGGTACTGTGTGATATCATACCTATGGATGCATGTCATATGTTGTTGGGCAGAGCATGGTAGTTTGACAGGTGTGTTGTACATGATGGTCATGTGAATACCTATTCCCTGACAAAGGATGGAGTGAGACATAAGCTAAAGCCATTGAAGGACACAAAAGAAAAGGTATGTGGTAATGCAAGAATAAGTTTTTTTAATGGAAGAAAATTCCTAGGGGGTATGAGGCATGAGCATGTATGTTTTTCTTTAATTCCAAAAGTTGGTAAAGAGGAAGTAGAAGATGTACATGTAGAAGTTGTAGATTTGTTGAATGATTTTTAGGATATTGTATCCGATAATGTGTCTGATGGATTACCACCAGTAAGGAAGATCAGTCATCAAATGGACTTGATTCCAAGAGCCAATTTGTTAAATAAGGCAACACACAAAATGACACCAATGGAAAGTGAAGAGTTGAACAGACAAGTGCATGAGTTGTTATAGAAGGGATTGATTTAGGAGAGCCTGAGTCCATGTGTTGTTCTGATAGTATTAGCACCAAAGAAGAATGGAGAATGGAGAATTTATACATATTCTAGGGCTATAAACAAGATCCCAATCAAGTATAGGTTTCCATTACCACAGATGGATAATATTATGGATTGTTTGAGTGGAGCTGTGTATTTCTCAAAAATAGATCTAAAGAGTGGATATCATCAAATTTGGATCAGAGAAGGAGATGAATGGAAGACTGCCTTCAAGACAAAAGAAGGAATTTATGAGTGGTTAGTCATGTCTTTTGGGCTAACCAATGCACCGAGCACTTTCATGCAGCTCATGAATGAGGTTTTGAAAGAATTTTTGGGTAAGTTTGTCATTGTTTACCTAGATGATATTTTGATCTTTAGTAAGATATTGGAGGAGCATATGATGCATATTCGTATGGTGTTTGATAAGTTGAGGGAAGAGAAATTGTTGATTAATTTGAAGAAGTGCAATTTTTTGAAGAAGGAGTTAGTGTATCTAGGATTTGTAGTTTCAGCAGAAGGTCTAAAAATGGACCTAGAGAAAGTGCAAGCAGTTTTTTGAAGAAGGAGTTAGTGTATCTGGGATTTGTAGTTTCAGCAGAAGGTCTAAAAATGGACCTAGAGAAAGTGCAAGCTATCCTTGAATGGTCTACTCCAAGGAGTGCTACTGAGGTAAGATCTTTTCAGGTTTGGATAGCTTTTACAAAAAATTTATTAGGATTTTTAGCAGTATTTGTGGACCCCTGACTGAAACAATGAGAGGGGATAGAAAAGAGTTCAAGTGGGCTACTGGGGCAGATAAGAGTTTTAAACTATTGAAGTAGAAAGTTACAGAACAACCTATTTTAGCACTTTCAGATTTTAATAAGGTGTTTCAAGCAGACTGTGATGCTAGTGGTACTGCAATAGGAGTTGTTATGAGTCAAGAAGGTAAACCTGTTGCTTATTTTAGTGAGAAGTTAAATGATGCCAAGAGAACATATTTTTTTTATGATAAGGAATTTTATGCTATAGTTCAAGCATTGAAGAAGTGGAGACACTATCTTCTTCATGAGGAGTTTGTTTTGTATACTGATCATCAAGCTTTGTAATATTTGAATAGTCAAGGAAAGTTGAATCAAAGGCATTTGAAATGGGTTGAATTTTTGCAGAGTTACACATTTGTTTTGAAACACGGGAGTGGAAAGTCTAACAGGGTTGCAAATGTGCTTAGCAAAAGGCAACTATTGCTGATAGAGATGCAAATTGAGGTGGTTGGGTTCAAGGAACTCAAAAATTTGTATCCAAAGGATCCTGATTTTGGAGAAGCTTGGAAAGCTTGTACAGAACCTGTTACTCTAGATAGAACGAAGTGGTTTGATTTCATCATTTAGAATGATATATTATTCAAAGGGAGTCAGTTGTGCATTCCATGAAGTTCTATGAGGGAGAATCTCATCAAGGAGAAGCATAGAGGAGGATTGGCTGGACATTTTGGTCATGATAAAACCCTTGCTTTGGTTAGTGAGAATTATTATTGGCCACAGTTGTAGCAAGATGTCAAGAAGTTTGTACAGAGTTGCAGAGTATGTTAGATGGTGAAAGGAGTGAAACAGAATATAGGGTTGTATCAGCCATTAATTGTACTAGAGAAGCCATGGGAGGATATCAGTATGGATTTTGTTCTTGGTTTGCCAAGGACTCGGTAGGGACATGATTCAATTTTTGTGGTAGTTGAAAAATTTTCAAAGAATGCACATTTCATTCCTTGCAAGAAGGCTAATGATGTAGTTCATGTAGCAGAATTGTTTTTCAGAGAAGTGGTGAGACTACATGGTTTTCCAAAGAGCATAGTTTCAGATCGAGACACTAAGTTTGTTGGATATTTTTGGCATACATTATGGAAGAAGTTAAAGATAGATTTGAAGTTCAATTCATCACATCATCCACAAACTGATGGACAGAAAGAGGTGGTGAATAGGAGTTTGGGCAATTTTCTGATATGTTTGGTTGGAGATAAGCCAAAAGGATGGGATTTGATTTTACCATAGGTAGAATTTGCATATAATAATTTTGTTAACAGGAGCACTAGTAAATCACCATTCCAAGTTGTATATGGAAGTAGTCCCAGAAATGCATCTGAGTTGAGGAAGATAGATAAAGGAGAAATAAGTAGTGTTGAAGCTAAGGATTTTGCAAAACACTTGAAGAACATCCATGAGGAGGTGAGGAAGCACATTACCAAGATGAATGCATAGTATAAGGCTAAGGCAGATGAGAAGAGGAGGCATAAGGAATTTTAGGTTAGAGATGAAGTTGTGGTTCATTTGCGAAAGGAGCGATTTCCAGTTGGTACATATAACAAGTTGAAAATGAAAAAGTTTGGTCCATGTAAGATACTAAAGAAGCATGATTCAAGAAATGCGTATGAGGTAGAATTGCTTACTGAGCTGAATATTTCACTAGTATTTAATATTTCAAATCTAACAAAATATCATGAAGGGAGTGTTGAAGATGAGGTCACAGAAGCACAGTGGAGTATTCCAGCAACAAGTTCAGATACCAAGGAGATTGAGGACATATTGGATAGTCATGTTGGCAGAAGCACAAGGAACAAGACATATGAAGAATATCTGGTCAAATGGAAAGGACAACCTATTGAAGATTCATCATGGCTGACAAAGGAGGAGGTTAACCATCTTGGTTTTCCTCTTCACACTTGAGTCATGATAGGGTCACTTCTCAAATTACCTTAGGTGTCTAATGCAGGACCATCCTAAGTGTAAGAGCAATCTTGCATCACCCAAAAATATTTCTTGTTTCTTTTCAATAAGGGTTATCTTGTGTAGAGATGCTATTTATGGAAACTTACTATTTTTAGTAAGTTGGTCATATGACCTCAAAATTTTATGATTTCATAGTGGTTCATCTTAGTCATATCATCCTACCAGTTGAGTTTCATTGCCACATCATCTATATTGGTGAAGTTATTGAGGTTTTTGTGTATGAAATCTTTCACATCAATTTTGAAGGCCTTAGAGGCTCTGGATCATGATCAACCCCTAGCTGATTAGAGCTTGTGTGAGTCAGGCACTATATATCAAGTCCTGCCATTTTTGAAAAGTGGTTATAATAGAAAAACAAAGCTACGGTTAGAAAGTTATGGCCTCCAGAAGTTGGGCTACCTAAAAACATATTTTGTAATTATTTGGAGCCAACCCTATGTAAAAAGAAAAGAAAAGAAAATAATTCTTAGGATAGTCGGCCTTAAGGGCTATATTTATGGAACCTTCTTGGGCGGTGGAAATTGCCTATATAAGAAAGGTCTATAGTGTTGTCTAGGGTAGTTCCAAGTAGTAGATCTAGGTAATGATTTGAGGCTTTGTCCTATAGAATATTGTAAAGGAAAATGCCCATGCGGCTTTGCATATTGTAATTCTAAAATTTGTAATTCCACATTTGTGGAGATAATAAGAAGTCCATTTTTTGTTCTTGCAAATTGTTGTTGTTCTCTATTTCTGTTATGTGTTCTGGTATTAAGGGGAGCACCCTTCATCACTATCACCATACATGCTTGTGTATGGGAAAGAGGTAAGGATGCCCATATCTCTTGAGTTTCCAACTCTTGATCCAGTCATCCAACTTGATATGATTAAGGAAGAACCTATGACAATAATATTGTCGCAGTCGGTTGAGTTAGAAGAGACTAAAGGGAGGCCATGAAGAAGATTGAGTAGCACCAAGCTCAAATAAAAAGGTCATTTGATAAGAATACATCCGCTAGAATATTCAAAGAATTAGACATAGTGCTAAAGTGGGATGAACTTAAATAAAACTTGGAGAACATTCTAAATTTGATGCATTTAGGAGTGGTCCTTACATTATCTCATAATGAAAAAACATAATGCATTCTAGTCGTCTAAGTTGTATAGTGACTTTGAGCCAATCCTAATTAATGGGATTCATCTTAAGCATTTCTTCTAAGGTATGATCTGATTTGTATATATTAGAGAAAATGTTTAATTTAAAATAAGTGTTTTTGCACATAGTTTAAAAGATTTTTTATTTTCTCCAAGTGTTGTTATGCACATATAGTTAGTTGGTTTTAAGTTAGTTGTTATTTTCTTATTATATTCCAACCAAGGAGATATAAATCATTCATAATAGTGTACATTTTCTCAATGGGATTATTATAGGTCGCAATAGTGTAGTTTTCAATTTCAACATTGTGAAGTTGTGTTTTCCAACAAAAAAATTGTGAAGTTTTAGACTCAATGCCCAATGGATAGATCGGGAACTTGTTTTGGCATGCTTAGCAGGAAAGCATCTAGTATATGTCCCCAAAATGTAACCCAATTTTTCTCTGGCTCAATCAAGTACAACTAAAAAGGTGTTTTTAGCTAAAAACTAAGGGTATATGTTTAATTCTTCTAGATTATTCATTTCATGAGTGATATGATATTAAGTTTATTCTAATTTAAACATAAATTCAAGTACAATAAATGAATCGCACAACTTATGATAGAAAAATATTTTATTTATTCATAAGTACGAATTAATACTTCCCATATAAGTTGTGGGAAAGACTGAAATAATACATTATGAAAAATAGATATATAATTACATAAATAACATATAAAATAAGGAGACCTCTCATTTGTTGATGAATGATGAATATTTTATGGTTGAATATTAAGCTTCTCGCTTTGGAAGTTGCTTTGCCATATCTAGGTTTGCCTATAGGAAGAGAGAGAAAGGGGGTTAGAGATTAGGGATCCTCATCAATTCGAATGTAAAATTAGTAGAGGCATATTCAACTCTTATATTGTATGAATTAGAGAAGAAAGTAGAAAAATAGATCGTAAATTCATTATTTTATTTGATGTATTTGTTAAATATGCAAGTACAAGTATCATGTTTATTATTGAATACTTTAAGTTGGTATATGTATCATCCTAAAAAGTAAACACCCTTAATTAGGTGATCATTTTATCCCCATTTTAGTGTATATGGGTTCCCACATTGATTTCACATTCTCTTAGTGCTTATTGTACCTTCAAATGAACATTAGAAGTCTTATATTGACTCAATTTCCTCAAAACTCAATATTCACCCTTATTTCTAAGTGTTCTACTCTATTTTCTCCTCCCAATCAAATAATTTTTTTCATATCCTAACTCTAATATGGATCTTACCTCATTTTAAAATTTGAGCCATGATTTCCACATCTACCGATCTCGTATCTTTGCACAATTTATCTTTTGGGGCCTAGAGACTATCAACTTTCCCCCTATGAAATTTCACTGAATTTTTCCAAGGAAAGGTCAAATTTTTGGGTACAGATCACTATTTGCAATGTGTCCTAGATATTTTTGCTTAAAATTTTAAGGGCTGTATTTGATGGTCTCACACTCCCCAAAGCCAAATCCATAGGTTGTTATAATTTTTCTAAGTCAGACTAAAGGTGGTTTCACTTTGAAATCTCTATATAAATGTCCCCCATTTTTCCATTCTTTCATAACAAGAAAAACAACAAGAAGGAAAAGGGAAACCAAGAAATGAAGTTAATCCTCAAGATCTTAAAGGCATTATTCTTCCTCTTCATCAAGCATTGTGGAAAACTACAACATTCATCATTCAAGACTTTGGTTTCATGATTTCCTATTATTATTTTTTGTGGATTTCAAGCTATTTCATTACCACTTGTGATAATATCCTAATAAGCATTGTATCATCAAGGTATAAGGTGACTTATATTTCAAATATAGCTTCTATTTCATCTCTCCTATGCAATTTCAATTTATTTTCAAGGTTGACTCCTCAACAAGATTTTCACCAAGGCAAAACATGTTTCCCAACCTTTCTTCCCATTTTTATGTGTGCAGGAATACCTATTACAAAACTACCATTTAGGATCTAGACAATATAGGAATAGTTGCGGATTCCTTGAAAGTTTCATTCAAATGTGTCAGGAATGTTTTGACTTGTCCCTAGGTACAGATCGAGTTTCACCCCATCCCTTCCATTTTTAGTTGAAATTTGGTAGGGAGTCATTTCGCAACCTTCAGGTCTCAGATCCATGATTTTAGCTCATTATGTGACTCCGACTATTAGAAATTCAGGTTTGAAAGTTCACTTTTTCTATTTCATTTTCAATGCATTCAAACCCTTCTCCATCCTCTTTCATATCATTTTTCTCAACTGATTTAGATCATATCTATGATTACTTAGTATCTTTCATATTAATGGCATTCTTTCTATCTCAGTCAGAAACAACAAAGGAATCAAAACCCCTCAAGAATAGATATTACATCGGCATCTTCCAAGCGTTGTTAATAATATTTTTCTTGGGGAGGTTTTATATTCCAATGTGTAATGTGAATGGGTAAAAAGAGCCCTTTTACATGATCCCCATTTTATATTATACATTCTTGTGAGCCTAACTTATGTTATTTATTCCTTTTGAATTTGGTAGTTACATCTTCCTTGCACGAAATTTCCACTTTGATGAAGTGTCTATATTTACTTTATATGTGTTGCATGCATTACATTGTTTCATTTTTATATAGTTGGATCTAATTATATTCATTTGAACTTCTCTCATAGATCCATTTTTATTTTTGCATTTCATTTTCATATTTGCAAGTTTAAAAACATAAAGAAAAAAATATAAAATACTTCATTTCATGTATTATTTAGTAATCATTGTATTTCATCATTTCATTTCTTGTTTATGCATTAATGAAAAAGACAAAAATAAAATTTCATGTTATTCCATGCATGTTTTCCTTTTAGATTAGTCTTATAATACACATATTTTCTCAATGTGATAGTGGCTTAGCCTCCCTTTTATCACTTTATCCCTCTCCTAAGGATCCCCCTCTGCATGAGGCCATATCGATGCAAGAATATTTTTTTAACCCTTCTTTCAATAATATCTTTCTTTGGGGAGAAGTGTTGAAGATAGATGTTAACTCTTCTCTTGATATGCTTCCCCCATGATAATACCTTGATAAAATTTGATAATTCCCCTTGTGATACCTTTCCTTCTATCCATTTCCATGATTTCCCCTTTAGGAATGAAGCTTTGATGAATTATGATTATACATCTTAAATTTGCAATGATCTTCCTATTTGGGATGAACCAATAAATAATGATGTTGACTAGTCTCTCCCTCATGAAGAAATCGTGATAAATAATGATATTACAAGTTAACATTTCTTCTACTCCCTCTAAATATGACACACTCATGATTGATGTTGTTCCTTCTCCTAAGACATACCCCCTTCATGAGGATATTTTAGAGCAAGAGGATGACATTATCAATACCTTTCTTAATATCACCTTACCTTCATTTGACATTCCTTTTAGAGATGAAGCATTGATGGAAGTCATTAATCCTTGTTCTAAGCATTTTCCTACTCATGTATATACCTTAGAACAAGAAAATAATATCATTACTAATTTCCTTAATGATCTCCCTTCTAGTGATGAACCCATGAACAATCACAAGCTTGATCAAGTTAATTTTTTCAATGTTTTGGGTAGTGAAAATACTAAGGCAGTTATCCATCTTCATTAAGATACCCCTCAAACTCAAAATAAACTGGTCATTGTGGTGAAAGGTTCTCAACAACTTGGCTATAATGTGGTTTCTCAAAAGTATAACATGAGAAATAATTGACAACCTACAAGTTCAAATGTTCCTCCTTTTTATCCTTCTTAACCATTTCTTCCCTCTACACCCCATCTTTGTCAAAATCTTGGAAAGGAGTATGATTTAGAAGAACAACTTCTTACTACTCATTCCAATATATCTCTTTGGGAGATTCTTCAAACTTCACCTACATATCATGAAGCATTACAAAAAGAATTGAGAAATGTGATTGTCCCACCTCCTGGACAAGACAATATAACTTCCATCTTGAAATACATGAATGCGACTAATAAAAAAGCTCAAAATTTTTTTTCTCAAGATGAGTTTCCTTTTAAAGAAATCCAAGATCAACATGATTCTTTCATGGTTTTTGTCCTTATCAATGGTAGCCTTATTTGAAGAACTTTAATTAATAATGGCTCAATACTTAATATTTGTAGCATTGACTTGTTACACAAGATAAATAAGTATATTTCATCAATCAAACATGATTATACTTATATCTATAGCTTTAACAATGTTGCTAAACAAACCTTGGGTATTATTACTTTGCATGTTAAGGTGGGTCTTTTTATTTTTCCCACACTTATTCTTGTCATGCCTAGCACTCTTAAATATAATATTATCTTAGGATGACTGTGGCTATATGTTATGCATGTTATTCCTCCAACACTTCATCACAAAGTGAATTTCATCTATAAAAACACCATGTATACCCTTTTTGTTAATGATAGGGTCCAAAATTGCTTACGAATTGAATTTGATTCTCCTTCTATTCCTCCGCCATTTTTAAAAAAATACATCTTATTCTTCTACAAGTGTCATTCACATGATGATTGGGGTACTTAAAAGGTTGAATAAATGAGAGGGGTGATGAATTAGTTATTCCCACACAACTTATAAATTTTTTTCTCTATTATTCAACTCACAAAAAATAGTACATTAACCATTGTAGATTTGTCAGTTAAGCACATCAAAATCCCACATAAAATGTACGCATTAAGAATACAGAAACATTGAATCAAAGAACGCCAGGATTTTTGTGGAAAGCTAAATTGGCAAAAACCACGGAGAAGATAATTCTCATGAAATGTAAAACACCTATTAAGGTGAAATTAGTATGGTGATTTTTACAAAGGATCACTACCAATTATCCTCACTATAAGTAGGCTCACTACCAGCACAATAAGGTTCACTACTAATATACTAAGGCTCACTTCCAATAAGGCTCATAGCAAGAAAATATAAAAAGAGATAGAATCCATCACTGAGATCAACACAATGCTACACACAAATAGATATCTCCTACAAATAGATTTCCAATCACTTTGCATATCAACATGCAT
Source organism: Chamaecyparis obtusa (assembly GCA_027943335.1). NCBI lineage: Eukaryota > Viridiplantae > Streptophyta > Pinopsida > Cupressales > Cupressaceae > Chamaecyparis > Chamaecyparis obtusa. The sequence goes on along the minus strand of BSBK01000638.1, from coordinate 2,533,040 downwards.
GAGTCTTATTAGATATGGATATTGATCCAAATATAGATATTGACCCAGATAAACAAAAAATCAAAATAGGTCACACCAAGACACTCCCATGGTGGTAAGGAATAAAATGAGGACCACCTCAATCATTACAATTTTTCTTTCTCAAGTCAACATGCCACACCATCCCTAAAGAACTTGATTCCAATAGATATGATTAACACATTACACACACATAGTTGGACCAAAAACTATAAAGGATATGCATCTAAATAGGATCGATCTAATCAAGCACATGTTTCATCCAATGAATAACACTCACTAAAACATGTCGATGACAACCTCAACCAAAATATACAGACTATTGATGCACATCAATTGATACACAATCGATATGCCAAACTAGTCGTTCTAACAACAACTAATACACCAAGAGGCTAGAATAAGGATATGTTGACATCAATGACAAAAGCATAGATAGATCACATAAACCTCAAATTTTAACAAACTCCCCCTTTATCATTGATGGTAACATTCATCAATAACAAAGAATAGAAACAAACTTCAACTGAAACATATAGACTATCAGTGCACATCAACCAATACGCCAAACTAGTCAGTTTCACAACAATTCATACACCAAGAGGCTGGAATAAGGATATGTTGACATTAATGATAAAATTAATGACAACAATATATATATATATATATATATATATATATATATATATATATATATATATATATATATATATATATATATATATATATATATATATATATCATGTCAAACTCACATTTTAACAATCTCCCCCTTTATCATTGATGGCAACATTCATTAATAATAAAGCACAGAAAAGAAACTTCAACTTTTCTCCAACTTTATCCCCCTTTGACAACAATGAAAAGGGACCAACAAGCTCCCCCTTACTAAGATACTATTCTCCCCTAAAAGGAATATACCAATCACTAACCTAGAAAAAAATTAAATGAAAATAACTAGACCAATGCACACACTGGTGCATCTAGTGATCAATAGGAAGGGGAGAAAAGCCCAGCTTCCCCTTGAGATACTGAAAATTATCCTTGCACAAAGGTTTGGTGAATATTTCTGATATTTGTTCCTTTATGGGTGCATACTCAAGCTTAACTACACCTTCCTCAACCTTCTCTTTGATAAATTGATATCTGATGTCAATATGTTTGTTTAGCAATGCATTACTAGATTCTTTGACATACTTATAGCATAATTATTATCACACATAATAGGAATTGGTTTATCAAAACTAATTTTCCTATATCTTCAAAGGTATTATTCATCCATAAACTTTATTACAACATTAAGATGTTAAAATATATTTTGATTCAGTAGTAGATAGTGTTACAAAATCCTACTTCTTGCTCAACCAAGCAACTAATCGAGAGCCAAGAAAGAATGTTTTTCTATTGGTACTCCTTTTGTTATCCAAAAAACATTCCCAATCTACATCTATATATGTCATCAGTGAAAAATTTGACTCTCTCATATACCATCTTCTCATATCTTTTGTTCCTTTCAAATATCTAAAAATCCTCTTTACTGTCATAACATATGATTCTTTCAGTTCTTGCTAAAATTTGGTTGTCAAACATACTGCATACATGAATCTAGTCTGGTAGTACTAAGGTACAACAATCCTCCAATCATTGATTTATACTAAGTTTCATCCTCTTTAGGTGAATCATCCTCCTTAGTCAACTTACAACTGGAAAAAATGGGAGTATATACAGGTTTTGAATTTTCTAAGCCAAACTTCTCCAATGACTCCTTCACATACTTGGATTGAGAAATTAAAATGCCTTTGTCATAATGACTTACTTGCAATCCAAGAAAGAAATTCAATTCACCAATCATTTAAATTTAAAATTCATTCTCCATTTCTTTAGCAACCTTCTTTCATAGATCATCTTTGCCTCCAAAGATGATATCATCACATACGCAACAATAATCAAAATTTTGTCTAAAAGTATCTTTAAGTATAGATTGTTGTCTACCCAGCCTTTCTTGAATCCTTGAATGATTAGATATTTATCTAGTTTTCCATATCAGTCCCTAAGTTCTTTCTTAAATCCATATAGTGTCTATTGGTACTCTCAAAATTTGAGAATACCATGTCAAGATTTGGCTAAGGCACAAGAAAATGAGCTCCTACGCACTATTTGGGGGAGCCCAATTTGAGAGATGATAATTTGATACCTAATGAGTGTTATGAGAAAATGTACTTAGTGACATGTCCTAATCCTATAATAAATCCTAATAATCCATTTCAGCCCCTTACAATCAATTTTGATAAGCATTTGATATACCTAGTTGGAGAGGGTTTGTACAAATCTGCATATTGCACTTTCCTAAAAAAATTCAAGTAGCCTATTTTAAATGCCTTCATTTCACACCCAAATGGATTTCATGACAAAATGGTTGTTGATATATATTGTAGGCATGAAAAATAACCTTTATCTCCATTTTCATATCCTAGTCAATCCATTTGACCAATTTGGAAATCTCAAAGCAAATGCAGATTATTCAAATTTACTGATTGTGCAATGTTATAGCTACTAGAAGGCAAATTTCAAGGATTGATAACTTTTGATCTGATGAATTCCATATGAAACTAGTTGTTGATCCATATTTATGGTATATTAATTTACCTATGTGCAAGATTTCAACCTCTCAAGACCCCATCTGATATTTTCATTAGACTCATTTTAAATACAAACTATTATGTTTTAACATGTTATGTTGCAAGTAAAATGAAACTAGCAACTTCAGGAATTAATATCTCTCACCTAGTGCATCATCAAGAGGAACCACTATGCAAGGTGATTATATGCATACCAGACTATGTATCAGCCAATTGCTAGGAGTCTGCAATATATTTTGTTGCACAATGAAGTTGCTCGAGAAGCATTTCATGGATCTAGATGTTGGAAAATAAATTTTTTTAGTTGAACCCACCTAAGGACCGAATTGCCTCATCAAGATGCACATTACTCAATATGGATATTAATACTATATTAGCTAAAATCATTCTAATGATTTAAATAATGACAACATATGAAGATTAGGGACATAAGGTTTCATTGGTAAAGTCGTGACTTGTAAAAGACAGATAAGTACTTAATCCCAATCAATGTTTAATAATGTTTGATAAGATTATTAATTATATTTATAAATCCAAATAGTGGTGGGCTTTCATATTTTTATATCAAAAGGATATGATCATTTTAAATATTCCGTTCCTCACAAAAAAGCCAAAATACCTCGTACACCCACGAGAGAAAGGACACAAGACTAAAAAGGTGGGCCCACCCTATGCCTTCTCTAAAGGAAGGGAGAGAATGTGTTTTCACCTATGAAAAGGCAAGGAAGAAAAGGAGGAAAAAGAAGGAAATTCCCCTGCATGATTATTCAATGTTTCCTCATGCACTTGGCAGATTCTCAAGGAAATTTGTATCTACCCTAAGTTATTTTGGGAAATAATAATGGTACTTGAGGAAGCTAATTTCCATTTCATGTTGTCAGTGATGGATATTTTTATGGATTCCATGTTGTGGGAAATGCTCTAAAATTAATCTGGTAAGAATGCCTTGCAGATTGGTAGGATCATTGGATGCAACGATTTGAGGAGATGCATCAATAAAAAAAATAATTTGATATTGTTTTAGAAACTTTCAACAACTACAAAGAGTCATTTCAACCCTTGCAAGTGTCCTCTCTACCACTCGTGTAGAAAATGGAGCTTTTAAATAGAGTATTGATGTCGGTCACGACATATTAAAGGGAGATTTTCTAGTTAAAAGCATAAGCTAAGAACAAGAAAGGCATGTGAGATGATTTTAAGAGACCCTCTAAAATGTGATCTCATGAGCATCATGATTCCAAGAACCATAGGATATTCTTTATTGAAAGGGCTTTCAAACCTTGTGTTGAAAGGGCTTTCGAACATATGACCAAATCTGGAGGTGATATGATAATTATGTTCTCAAATAGTTCTTTGGCCCCATGAATATAGTGTATATGATTGTAATGTTGAAATGAATATGGACATGATGAATGCTAAGGGTGGATGCGATGGATATGTTGAAAAAACTCTGGAAGCTTCTGAGTGTCACAAACATTTTATTTTAAACTAGATACACAACCACTATCGGTGATCTTTGGCAACATTTTCCTTGCAAATGTGGTCTCATGGAACACCAACACAACTAGATGTGCACTAAATATGTTTTTTGAGAGGGTATTGGGATCCTTTAATAGATGTTTGTAAATAGAGTATGGGGCATTTATCAAAATAGAATGGCTAAAGATTTGGGGGCTTTTGTCAAGTATGAAGAATAAGGATTTTATTTTGCTTTGATGTGTGTAACTATAAAATGTGACACAGAGTATTGATATGTGTGCAAAAGGTGAATCATTAACAAAGCACTCTGCATGTATATTTGTTGGACTAACCACCAATGTCTCCCTTCAGGATTCGCAACATGGTTTAATAGCCTCCTATGTCTTCTATAAGTCTAGTGGTTGTATCAAGCATTAATAGGTTGAGCTTTTGGTGCAACGGCAACCAATTTTGTAACAAGTGGTATTAGAGCTTGGTCACAGGTTTAAATCCCCTAGGGTGATGTTGAGGGGGGGATTGTTGGACTATCTGTCAACGTCTCCCTTCGGGATTCGTGACATAGTTTAACAGCCTCTTGTGTTTTCTATAAGTCTAGTGGTTGTATCAGGCATTAATAGGTTGATCTTTTGGTGCAACGGAAACCACACTTGTAACAATATTTTGTTTCAAATATATAGTATCAAATATTGAATAGTGGAAGAAAGGGAAGAATGGACACGGTGAACAAAGTTCAAAGATAAAAATAGAGGTGAATTGCAAATGAATTTTATATTATAAGGGATGAATTATTCTATTCAAAAGAAGACATATGTGTACACTATTTTATTTATGAAAATGCTTGGAAAAATAAAATTGCAAAAGAAGAATATTTTTCACCAGAAGGGGTAAAATGTTTTCACTGAGTTTGTTGGGTAAATGAGTATGATGTAAAAAAAAAGAAAGAGACAAATAATTTTACCAAAAGGATTTTTCTTACCCATAAGGATGTCATAATTGATAAATATGATTTCACTTAATGTAATATATATCTTTACAGGAAAAGGCAAATCAATTCAAAGACAAAAATAAGGAAAATAGAGAGGCTACAAAGTGCAGAAATTAAATGTTTTCAAGTAAGGCAGAAGTGTATTCACGAAAATACCAAGTGGGATAAAAATTAAAAGTACAGATGTAGTCCAAAATAGATGTCACTTTCAATTGCATGTAGTGTGTGAGGAGAAGCACAAAAGATCTTTCTAGTTATACGTCAGAATGATGGCTACATACGGTGACACCACAAATGTGTGAAATGCAGATTAAGGAAAAGATTTCGAGTAAAGCCAGAAGGTGAATCTGTAGATTCCAAATGGGGAAAAGAAGAAAAAAGTTTTGAGATGATCAATTGTGCAGAATTTTTTATTTGATAGAGATGAAAGGTTATTTCTTGCAAGTGATCCCAGAGGAAGAAGGGGATACTTGTCATTAGTGGAGAAATTATGGAGTTCTTTCTTTTTCTATATATTCTTTTCTTCTCTTCATAGAAAGGGTTCTGAAATTTTCTTTTCCTCCAAGTTTGTAGATAGAATTTTGTATTTTTCTAGACTTTTGGGTTTCTTATGTAGATTGTAAGAGTTGGTTCTTGATGCATTAATAAACTAGTGTATTTTCAATGTTATTTTGATTAGATTGTCTCCTTGTTATGCACTCTTTATTATATAAATTTATTTCACGAAGGGTGCTTCAAATTTTTCATTACAGTATCCATGTTCTTGTGTTATTTTCTCATAGTTATATTTCAAGGAAAGAGTTAGAATTATTTGTTCAAATGATAGTAATTTTGAGTATATAGCAAGGATTTTTAAGAAGAATCTTATGATTTCATAAGATGGACTGGTTAATATCAAACATTAATTTACTTTAAGTCTACTAGCTAAATTTTATTTGTTGATACTCTCTCTCTCTCTCTCTCATAGCTTCGTATCTGACCCAATTGTTTTGGATTGGAACCAGTCTATTGAAGGGCCTAAGGAATTATTAGACTATATTCATACCCAAAATAAGTTTACTTTATTGGATTGTTTTTAGAAGTGCATTCGAGTTGTTTTTACTCTCATCTGTATTTAAAATGTATAAACCATAATAGAGCCAATTCTGGAAGTATTATTCATGAGTTTTGGTATGATTTCTTAGAGTTATCTATGTAAGTGTAATGTTAGTTTTTGTTAGTATATCCTTGAGTGTTACAAAGGGGGTACCCACATGGGTTTTATAGATCCCAAAGTGTAGAATACTTTAGTCCTATGACTTTTTCTTATTAATTGGCCAACTAATTCAAGATACCTAGTGACAAGAGAAGGCTAACCTTTAGGTCAATTAGAGTAACCAATAGTGCCTTTTTCAACCTGTAAACTACATCAAGATCTGATTATGATCTAAACCCTTCTAGTTTCTCAATGTACACTTCTTCCTTCAATTCTCAATTTCATAATGTAGACTTGACATCCATCTAATAAACCTTGAATCTTTTGAATGTTATAAATGCCAAGACATCCTAATATTCTTCATCTAAGCAACAAGGGCATAAGTTTCTTCAAATTCAATATCTTCAATTTGTGAGTAACCCTTGCATACCCTTCTCATCTTATTCCTCACAACATTTCCATTCTCTTATAGCTTATTTAGGTAAACCTATTTTGTACCTATCACATTCTTGTCCATCATTATGGACACCAATTCTCAGGTTTGATTCTTCTCTATCAGACTGAGTTATTCCTTCATTGCATTAATCCAACTCTTCTTACTACAAGCATTTGTTATAGATTTAGGTTCAACCTCTGATAACTTAAACATATAAAAACATGATCTTGAGATGCTTTTCTTTTGGTAACAACTCCTATGTTCTTATATCTAATGATTTGATTGTTTGGATGATTCTTTTGTACATACCTTGGTTTCATAGATGTAAACGTTGGTGCTAGTTGAGTATCTTCTTCTTCTTTCTTTTCCTCTTTTATTTTGTCCTATGTATTAGATTGATACTCAATGTGTTGCTCAGGGAACTTCTAAAATTATTCATCAACCTTCACATTTTCACTTTCCACAATTTTGTTCAAACTCTTGTTGTAGCACTCATACGCTTTTATTCTTGTAGAACAACCCATAAATATTCCTTCATCTTCTCTACTATCAAACTTCCCAATATTGTCTTCATCTTTTTTAATGTAACACTTACTGATGAAGGGTGCTCCCCTTAATACCACAAACACATAACAGAAAAAGAGAAACAACAACAATAAAATGCAAGAACAGAAAAATTGGCTTCTTATTATCTCCACAAATGTGGAATTACAAACTTTCAGAATTACAATATGCAAAGCCACATGGGCATTCCCTTACAATATTCTGTAGGAAAAAGCCTCGAACTATTACCCAGAACTATTCTGAACTGCCTAAGACAATAATACAGCCTTCCTTATATAGGCAACTTTCCACCGCCTGGGAAGGTTCCAGAATTTTAGCCAATAAGGCCGACCAAACTTAGAATTATTTTATTTTACATTTTATTACATCATAGTCGGCTCAAGATAACCCTTGAAACCCGAACAAAAATTTTGAAGAAAATTATTTTTCGCCATTTCAGGTGGCCCAACTTCCGAAGACCATAAGTCATCACCAGTTGACCCAATCGGCTATTATAACTCCATTTCGGAAATGCCACGAAGCGCTCTACAGGCTTGACCCACGCAAACGCCCGTCACCCAAATTTTTGACCTCATTCGGGGCCTCTAAAGCCTTCAAAACTGAGTTCAAAGTTTCTGTACCCTGCTGCCAATACCGAAAATCTTCAATATCTTCCAATATACACTTGATCTGGCAATGAAACTTTACTGGCAGACTTATATGACCAACATGAACCTCCAAGAAAGAAATCAAATCATTCTGAGCACATACAAAAATTACCAAAAATAGTAACTTTCCATAAATAGCAGCTCTGCACAAAATAGCCCTTATTGAAAATAAAAATAGAAATATTTTTGGGTGATGCAAGATTGCTCTTACACCCAGGATGCTCCTGCATCAGACACCCAGGGTAATTTGAGAAGTGACCCTGTCACGACTCAGGTGTGCAGAGGAAAACCAAGACGGTTAACCTCCACCCTTGTTAGCCATGATGAATCTTCAACAAGTCATCCTTTCCACTTGACCAGATATTCTTCATATGTCATGTTCCTTGTGCATCTACCAACACGACTATCCAGTATATCCTCGATCTCCGTAGTGTCTGAACTAGTTGCTGGAATACTCCACTGTGCTGCTGTGATCTCATCTTCAACACCGCCTTCATGATACTCTGTCAGATCTGAAATGTTAAACACTGGTGAAATATTTAGCTCGGTAGGCAATTCTACCTCATATGCATTTCCTGAATCATGTTTCTTCAGTATCTTACATGGTCCAAACTTCTTCATTTTCAGCTTGTTATATGTACCAACTGGAAACCGCTCCTTCCGCAAATGAACCATGACTTCATCACCAACTTGAAATTCCTTATACCTCCTTTTCTCATCTGCCTTAGCCTTATACCGTGCGTTCATCTTTGTAATATGCTTCCTCACCTCCCCATGGATGTTCTTCAAGTGTTCTGCAAAATCCTCAACTTCAGCACTACTTATTTCTCCTTTATCGATCTTCCTCAATTCAAATGCATTTCTTGGACTACTTCCATATACAATCTGGAATGGTGATTTACCAGTGCTCCTGTTGACAAAATTATTGTATACAAATTCCGCCTGTGGTAAAATCAAATCCCATCCTGTTGGCTTATCTCCAACCAAACATCTCAGCAAATTTCCCAAACTCCTATTCACCACCTCTGTCTGTCCATCAGTCTGTGGATGATGTGATGAACTGAACTTCAAATCTATCTTCAACTTCTTCCACAACGTACGCCAGAAATATCCAACAAACTTAGTATCTCGATCTAAAACTATGGTCTTCGGCAAACCATGTAGTCTCACCACTTCTCTGAAAAACAATCCTGCTACATGAACAGCATCATTAGTCTTCTTGCAGGGAATGAAATGTGCCATCTTTGAAAATCTGTCAACCACCACAAAAATTGAATCATGTCCCCGCTGAGTCCTCGGTAAACCAAGAACAAAGTCCATGCTGATATCCTCCCAAGGCTTCTCTAGTACAGGTAATGGCTGATACAATCCTATATTCTGCTTCACTCCTTTTGCCATCTGACATACTCTGCAACTCTGTACAAACTTCTTCACATCTTGCTGCAATTGTGGCCAATAATAATTCTCACCAACCAAAGAAAGGGTTTTGTCACGACCAAAATGTCCAGCCAATCCTCCGCTATGCTTCTCCTTGATGAGATTCTCCCTCATAGAACTTCGTGGAATGCACAACTGACTCCCTCTGAATAGCATATCATCCTGGATGATGAAATCCAACCATTTCGTCCTGTCTAGAGTAACAGGTTCTGTACAAGCTTTCCAAGCTTCACCAAAATCAGGATCCTCTGGATACAAATTCTTGAGTTCCTTGAACCCAACCACTTCAATCTGCATTTCTGTCAGCAATAGTTGCCTTCTGCTAAGAGCATCTGCAACCCTATTAGACTTTCCACTCCTATGTTTCAAAACAAATGTATAACTCTGCAAAAACTCAACCCATTTCAAATGCCTCTGATTCAACTTTTCTTGACTATTCAAATATTGCAAAGCTTGATGATCAGTATACAAAACAAACTCCTTAGGAAGCAGATAATGTCTCCACTTCTTTAATGCCTGAACTATAGCATAAAATTCCTGATCATAAACAGAATATTTCCTCTTGGCATCATTTAACTTCTCACTGAAATAAGCAACAGGTTTACCTTCTTGGCTCATAACAGCTCCTATTGCAGCACCACTAGCATCACAATCTACTTGAAACACCTTATTAAAATCTGGAAGTGCTAAAATAGGTTGTTCTGTAACTTTTTGTTTCAACAATTGAAAACTCTTTTCTGCCCCATTAGTCCACTTAAACTCTTTTCTATCCCCTCTCATTGTTTCAATCAAGGGTCCACAAATACTGCTAAAATTTTTGATAAACTTTTTGTAAAAGCTAGCCAAACCATGAAAAGATCTTACCTCAGTAGCACTCCTTGGAGTAGGCCATTCAAGGATAGCCTGTACCTTCTTTGGGTCCATTTTTAGACCTTCTCCTGAAACTACAAATCCCAAATACACTAACTCTTTCTTCACAAAACTGCACTTCTTCAAATTAATCAACAATTTCTCATCTCTCAACTTCTCAAACACCATACGAATATGCATCATATGTTCCTCCAATGTCTTGCTAAAAATCAAAATATCATCTAGGTAAACAATGACAAACTTACCCAAAAATTCTTTCAGAACCTCGTTCATAAGCCGCATGAAAGTGCTCAGTGCATTGGTTAGCCCAAAAGGCATGACTAACCACTCATATATTCCTTCCTTTTTTTTGAAGGCAGTCTTCCATTCATCTCCTTCTCTGATCCGAATCTGATGATATCCACTCTTCAGATCTATCTTTGAGAAATACACAGCTCCACTCAAACAGTCCATAATATCATCCATTCGTGGCAATGGAAACCTGTACTTGATTGTGATCTTGTTTATTGCTCTGGAATCTGTACACATCCTCCACTCTCCATTCTTCTTTGGTGCTAATACCGCTGGTACAGCACAGGGACTCAGACTCTCTTGAATCAACCCCTTCTGTAACAGTTCATGTACTTGTCTATTCAACTCCTCACTTTCTGCAGGTGTCATTCTGTGTGCTGCCTTATTCGGCAAACTCACTCCTAGGATCAAGTCCAGCTAATGACTGATCTTCCTGACTGGTGGTAATCCATCAGGCATGTTATCGGATACAATATCCTGAAACTCATTCAACAAATCTGCAACTTCTACAGGAACATCTTCTACTTCCTCTTTACCAGCTTTTGGAATTAAAGCAAAACATACATGCTCATGCCTCATACCATCTAGGAAATTTATTCCATCAACAAAAGTTATCCTTGCATTACCACATACCTTTTCTTCAGTCTCCTTCAATGGTTTTCGCTTATGTCGCACTCCATCCTTTGTCAGGGAATAGGTATTCGCACGACCATCATGTATAGCACATCTGTCAAACTACCACGATCTACCCAACAACATATGACATGCATCCATAGAGATGATATCACATAGTACCTCATCTTGGTACCCGTCGATCTTAAACTTTACCAGGCACTGTTCACTGACCACGACCTTGTGGTCATCCTGCACCCAGGCAATCCGATATGGATGTGGGTGTTTCTGTCTCTTGAGCTTCAACTTTGTCACCATCCCTTCTGACACCAAATTGTTAGTGCTTCCACTATCGATAATCACATCACAGCATTTACCCTCACACTTGCATCTAGTGCGAAACAGGATCCTCCTTTGTTCAGGTTCATTCTCACCACTCAGCAAGACTCTTCTGTTAATTAGCGTTTCTCCTCTTTCAGCATCTTCAAAATTTGATGACCTAGCATCTTCATCGACATGTGCAACTCTGGCCTGGCCTTCATTTCTCCTGTCTGTTCTGCCTTGGCGCTGAGGACATTCAAATGCCCTATGACCTTCTTCTCCACAGTGAAAACATGTTCCACGGAAGCCACCTCTTCCAGATCCTTGTCCTCTTCCTCTTCCTCTCTGATCTCTATTATTCTGATCCTGGAAGCGATTGGAATTATTTCCTCACTGATTCTAACTGCTACTGGCCTCATCCTTCTTTTTCGGATCTTCATTTCGGCCACCATATGACCGTCCACCAGATCATCCACCGCGACCTCTTCTATTTTGTCTGCTGTCAAACTTCTTGTTCAGCTTTTCCTCTACTTTTAGGGCAAACTGGTATGCCTCTTCAATACTGTTCATTCGAACTAGATTCAGCTCCTCCTGAATGCTTGGCCTTAACCCATTAAGGTATCGGGCAACTTTCTCTTTATCAGCTTCTGCATGGCCTGTTCTGATGAGAAGTCGATAGAACTCCTCTGTATACTCCTGAACAGATCTTCCCGCTTGCTTCAAACTTTGCATTTTCTTCAGTAGTTCAAGCTCATAATCAACAGGAATGAACTGTCACTTTAATTTATCTACCATCCGATCCCATCTCGTGATTTTCTCCTTTCCCCTTCTATTTCACTCCAACTGAATCTCTTGCCACCATATCTTCGCATGACCTTTCAGTCTGGCCTTCGCAAATTTGACCCTATCAGGATCCTCAACATCTTCATACTCAAAATATTCCTCACATTCATTGATCCAGTCGATCAATTCCTCTGGGTTAAGATTTCCAGAAAATGTGGGAACCTCAATCTTAGGTCTTTTCCCAATCTTGGAAATGGCCCGAAAAAGTCTTTCTTCCTCCTGGTTCACAATTTCAACTTCTCCTTCTTGATATTCTTCTTCGGCTTCATCCTCGCTTTCATCTCTGACATTAAGATTCATTCCTCTACGAATCTCTTCTTGCAATGCTCGCACTTGTCTCTGCAGCTCTCTAACCTCAAGTGTCACAGCACCAGCTCTTCCGCCACGTTCTCTTCGTGGAGGCATTTTCGCGGTGTGCACTGAAACCCTAACCACGGTCCTGGTGCAAACTACCTCACAGTTAGCGATCTGTTTACACACTCAAGAAAACCTGCTCTGATACCACTTGATGAAGGGTGCTCCCCTTAATACCACAAACACATAACAGAAAAAGAGAAACAACAACAATAAAATGCAAGAACAGAAAAATTGGCTTCTTATTATCTCCACAAATGTGGAATTACAAACTTTCAGAATTACAATATGCAAAGCCACATGGGCATTCCCTTACAATATTTTGTAGGACAAAGCCTCGAACTATTACCCAGAACTATTCTGAACTGCCTAAGACAATAATACAGCCTTCCTTATATAGGCAACTTTCCACCGCCTGGGAAGGTTCCAAAATTTTAGCCAATAAGGCCGACCAAACTTAGAATTATTTTATTTTACATTTTATTACATCATAGTCGGCTCAAGATAACCCTTGAAACCCGAACAAAAATTTTGAAGAAAATTATTTTTCGCCATTTCAGGTGGCCCAACTTCCGAAGACCATAAGTCATCACCAATTGACCCGATTGGCTATTATAACTCCATTTCGGAAATGCCACGAAGCGCTCTATAGGCTTGACCCGCGCAAGCGCTCGTCACCCAAATTTTTGACCTCATCCGGGGCCTCTAAAGCCTTCAAAACTGAGTTCAAAGTTTCTGTACCCTGCTGCCAATACCGAAAATCTTCAATATCTTCCAATATACACTTGATTTGGCAATGAAACTTTATTGGCAGACTTATATGACCAACATGAACCTCCAAGAAAGAAATCAAATCATTCTGAGCACATACGAAAATTACCAAAAATAGTAACTTTCCATAAATAGCAGCTCTGCACAAAATAGCCCTTATTGAAAATAAAAACAGAAATATTTTTGGGTGATGCAAGATTGCTCTTACACCCAGGATGCTCCTGCATCACTTACTACCAAATATTTCAAAGTAATTAACTATAGGTTCTCTTTCATGCCATAACTCATATGAATTCTTCCCATATTTCTTTTGGTATAGAAATTTTCCAAGTGTATACATAGTCGTATGTACTGCTTCTCTCTAATAGATTTCGGGTAGACTTGCATCCTTCAACATAGTTCTCATTGCTTCCTTAATTGTATGATTCAGTCTTTCCATAACACCATTTTTTTGGGGTTTTTTTGCTACTGAAAACTATTTCTTAATACCATACTTTTCACAAAAAAAATTGAGAAGTGTTAGATTTAAACTCTCAACCTTTGTCAACTCTCAAACAGTTAATGTTTCTTCCATACTCAATCTCAACTCTAGCATTAAATATCATGAGCTTCTCAAATGCCTCATATTTATATCTAATAAAAGAAACCCATGCCATCCTTGAATAATCATCAATAAAAAGTATAAAGTACATTTCACCTTTAAAAATCCTTATTCTAGTAGGACTACAAAGATCGGTGTGCACAATCTCTAGTACACCGGTAGATGAATAGTCTTTTTCCTTGAATGATTCTCTTCTTTATTTCCCTTCTTGACAACCGTTATAGATAATAGTTTTTTATTTGTGCAATCTAGGTAGATCTCTCACTATACAAGATGAGATTATTCTCACTAGGTTATCAAAGTTTATGTGACAAATCCTCTAATGTCAAAGCCAAATTTCATCAATCTAAGATAGTAAACATCTTCCTTTTAATGCTCCTTCTAGTTGGTACATGTTCCTATTTTTTTCTTAATTTTAATTTGGTCTCCTGATCTTTTCTTCATTTTACAACCTTCATTCTTGAAAATGGCATCATATCCATTTTCACACATCTATCCAACACTCAACAAATTGTGATCCAAACCCTTCACATTACAAACATTGTTAGTGTTATTCTTTCCATCAAAACTAATAGATCCTTTACCAACAATGTAAGTTGCTTTGTCATCACAAAATCTAACAAGATCACCATCATACTTTCTAAGTGACACAAATTTACTTTTATCTTTGGTCATATGATGAGAACAACCACTATCAATCAACCATTCATTTTTCTTTCTTCTTACATACAAATTAGTTTCAACATCATCAACTTTAGCACATATGTTAGTAATATAAATTTTAGATTTCTCATCCTCTTCAGCATAAAGCAAACAATCTTCTATCTCTAATTCACCATATGAGATACTAGCATCTTCATTCACATAGTAAGCCTTCTTATTGAACTTCTTAAACTTCTATCTAGGACCTTTGTTTGGACATCTAGTAACCAAATGACCAATTTTACCACATCTAAAATATTTTAGAGGTAACGTGCCTTTATACTTTGTAGTACCTTTCTTCAATCACCCTACAAATTTTTCTTCAAAATCATCTTCATCATCACCATTAGGATCATCATCTGATTTTGTTGCTTTGATTTTTTTTTCTAGATCTTCTCTTATCTCTTCCAAAATTTCTTAACTCAAATGATCTCATGGTACCAATAAGAGTTCTTTGGTAAACTTCTTTGGATCATACACCTCTTCAATTGTCAATATCTTATTACTGTAGAAGTTTAGTAATGTCATCAAGATCTTCTCCATAAATTATTCGTCATTAATAGTGCCTACTTGGTTCTTGACTTCATTCATGAAATTCTCACCCCTCTGGAAATAGATTTGGATATCTTCATCATCTTCCATTCTAATATTATCATAATGTATCTTAGTTATAAGCTTCTTAGATAACTTAACTCTATCATTTCCCTCATAGATCTCTTTCGACTTTTCCCAAACTTCATAAGTTGCCTTCAAAGAAATAACTTTTTATAATTCAGTCTTTGATAAAGCACTAGTAATAGCATACCTTCCCTTTTCATTTTCCTCATATGCCTTGATTTCATCCTAAGTGTTAAGCCCATTCTGAGGAAGTATATACTTTGTCTCCACATGCTTCTAGATCTAGTAACCAACTGATACCAAGTATCATTTCATCTGATCTTTCCATGAACTATAATTTGATCCACCAAACAAAGGGATAGTCAATTTGTGCACCATCATATCTACCTCAAGTAGTTAAGCTCTTCATTGAGGAGCCAAGTTCTAATACCAATTGTTGAGAAGGCTGAATAACTAAGAGGGAGGGTGAATCAGTTATTATCACACAGCTTATAAAAGTTTTTCTCTGTCGGTTAACTCACAAACAACAATATTCAACTCACAAACAATAGTATTACCAATTTTATATTTTTCAGTTAAGCACATCAAACATCCACATAAAATGTAAGAATTAAGAACACAAAGACACCGACACAGAGAACACAAGGATTTATGTGGAAACCCAAATTTGGAAAAAATATGGAGAAGTTAATTCTCATGAAATATAAAACACCTATTAAGGTGACACTAATATGGTGATTTTTACAAATTCTCACTATAGTTATGATCAATGTCGATATACTAAGGCTCACTACCAATACAATAAGGCGCATAGTCAGAAAATATGAAAAGAGTTAGAATCCACTATTGAGATCAACACACTACTACATATGAACATGAATCTCCTACAAATAGATTTTCCATCATTTCGTATATCACCACGCATGAGTCTTATTGAATACAGATATTGATCCAAATACATATATTGACCCAAATACTCAAACAACTGAACTCCTCACTCATATTTATATAGTATGACGAGATCCACCAGGTTGGAAAGACAATTTGAAATAGGTCACACCAAGACACTCCCATTGTGGTAAGGAATGAAATGAGGAACACTTCTGGAGTGCCCACCCATATTTTACTTTTCAGTTATTTTGCCAAACTCTTTTAGGCCACCTTTATGTGTGTGTTGATTATTCAGTGATATTTGGATTATTAATTTGATTAATTATGAACCCTTGGATAATATTTTATATCATGTGTTTACAGTTAGATGAATATGGTTATTATCATGTCAATTTAAATGCTTATGATGATGTATATGTTATGGTTATTTCATGATGGTAATCTATATGTTAGGATGTTATTTACATTATGATTTTACTAACCCCATACTTGCATGTGTATGGTAGGCACGTATGTTTTATATTTTATTTGATGTGCTTGGTGTGGTTGAGGGACAGATTTGTAGTTACTTGCTTGTGAGATCTACATGATCAGCCAATCCCTTCCCTTGTTTGTTATATATTTATACATGTATGTACATGCTCATCTTTTATGTAAGATTTTAGGTAGAAGGCATCGACTTCCCTGAATTGTCAAGATGAGCGTGCCCTGTCACAATATCTCAAATGGTAAGAGAGAGGAGATAACATACAGTTCCAATCCCAACCCAATCCATTTATTGTCCTAAATTAAGCAACAAGTTTCTGATTGAGTTTCCTATCTGAATTCGTCAAGGTGACGTGGATTCGTTAACCCTTTCCCTTAGTATGAATTTGGTATTTTTGGTTTAGTCAGTTATTTCTCATGTTCTCATGTTGTGGTTAGTGTAATTTTATGTTATTATGATTAAGTAATTTAAGGGTTTGATTATGTGAATAAATAATTAAATCTAATTAAATATAGAAATATTAATATCAGGGTATTTAATTAATGAGAATTAAATTAAATACATATTTAATTAAAAAATCTATTTGTGGAAATAAAAGATTAAATTAATTATTAAATCTAATGTTAGAATTAAAATCATAATTAATGAATTGATATTTAATTATCAATTTCATAATTATTAATATGTTGGAAAATAATTATTATTAATAAATAATTAAAATAAAATTTAAGTTGCACATTTAGTTTAATAAAATTGAATTAGGGATTTAAGTTTAAAGTCAAGTTAAGAATTGATAATTAATAAGTGCATATTTTATTTTAATTGTAATTAGCCATGCATCATAATTTGATAAAAAAAAGGTGAGTGAGTTGAGATCTATTTTTTGATTAAGAGTTGCATGTTGATTTCTTTTTCCTGATTTGGAGTTGCATGTTGAGTTCTTTTGGGGGGATTTTCATTATTAGGAATTTTTTTAGCCATTATTCACAACACGGGTTTGGAGGAGGCTAGATTTTGGAGAGAAATTGTTTGGATTGTTTGAAGGGTTATTTTCAAAGCTTAGGAGTAATTTGAAATTTGTGATTCTTCAATTTGGTCATTATTGTTTTCAGATCTTCTCGTGGATTTTTCAAGTAGGGTTTGAAGAACACATGTTAATTTCCTTTCAAAAAGATTGTTTGCATTGCGTCTAGAATGCTTGTTGAATGTTTGTTTTTATTATTGCTTGATTTTCAATTATTTGGTTTGAATTGGGTATTAAAAACTCTTTGTGGAAAATTTCCAAAATCTAGAATGTTTTATAAATTAAAATTTTAGAAAATTATGTGTTGAAACCATAGGTTGTTCTTAGCAAATTTTGCATGTTTTGGTTTTAGAAAATCATATTTTGATTTGGATTTAAGGAAAATTTTCATTTTAGATGTTCTGTGTAAACCCTGGAAAATTTGGTTGAAAAACAAGAGGAAGATCAATAGATTTGTTCAGTTAGGGTTGTTTGGAAAATCATAGAAAACCATAGAAATTAAATTTAAAAAAAAAGAGACAAATTTTAAATTAGTTTGGTCCTTTGTATTCCTTTGGAGAATTAATTTCCCTAATTATGAGAAATTAAATTATTAAATCAATTTATGTAATAATTTGCAATTAAAAAAAAAAGAGAAGAGAATTTCTATGTTTTCAAATATATATGTATATATATGTATATATATATATACATATATATACATATACATACATATATATATATATACACACATATATATATAGATATATATATAGATATATATATAGATATATATATATATATACATTTATATACATATATATACATATATACACATATATATATAGATATACACACACACACACACACACATATATATATATATATATATCTATATATATATATAGATATATATATATATATATATATATATATATATATATATATATATATATATATATATATATATATATATATATCTATATATATATATATATATATATATATATATATATATATATAGATATATATATATATATCTATATATATATATATATATATATGTGTGTGTATATCTATATATATATAGATATATATATAGATATCTATATATATCTATATATATAGATATAAATATAGATACATATATAGTTACATATATAGATATATATATATATATAATCCTTTTAAAGATGGTGGGTGGGGCCACCACCCCCCACCCAACCAGTGACACTCCCAAAGGGATGTCGCGACAGCCTTCAATTGTCGGTGGCTCCCAAGGGAGGCAGCGATAGTCTTGGGCTGACAGTAGTTCCCAAGGAGGGGTCGCGGGATTGAGAGCTGCGAGACCCCCTCCAAAAAAAAAAACTTGTATTTATTTTCTAAATTTTTCTATTAATTATTATAATTTAAATTAAGTGTTATATATTATTTAATATTAATTTGTAATAGTATTTTATTAATTAAATTATTATTAATATTAATGTATTTAATTAATATTAATTAAATATTGATGTAATTAATTAGTGTTATTAATGTTTGTTTAAAAGTATATTTATTTTGGTTGTATAAGTATTTGAATGGGATATGTTTTATTAATTTTATTTTAAAATCAATTGGGAATTTACTTGGGAAAAGAGGTTTTCTTTAAATAATTGATTTTTTTAATTGATGGTCTTTTATCTAAATCTTGATTAGTAGATTTTGTTTACTTAGGGGTTTTAGTTGACTTTTTTGGGGGGAATGTTTACTAGAGGCTCGGGATGTATTTTTTGTTGATGTTATGTGTGTTCTATATATGCTTGTGATGGTTATGGTCTTGATTATTTTACCCAACCATGTTTATGTAAACTCATGGTTTTGTGAACTCTTTAAGAGAATGTATTATGATGTTTTGGATTGAAAATCAGTATTTTGTTCTAGTGGAATTTTATCAAATTGAACTTGATTAGCATGCTTTATGTGATTTATGAGATCTATTTGTGATTTGTGAGCCTAGGTAGGAAAACTAAGTGTATAGGTGGGGAGTGGCTTGCAATAGGTGTCGAGGCCTGCAAGTGGTTTCCAAGATAACTTATTGCAAGTGACTTAATAAAGTGATAACTAAATGACATTGAGAGTTTAAAATAAATTAATAAGATAATGTGTGCCTCATCCATGGCTAAGTACTTGATTGAGGTCTTGATTAGATGGGAGTGGGAAGATACTTACTGCCTGTGTGGACTGGATATGGCATAGTTGGTACCTCATTTGTATGAGAGGATTACTCATAGCCCCATAGAGTCACTAGAGCATTAGGGTCTGGAAAGACTACCAAGATAACCTTAGATTTGGATGACATGATGACAGTTCCCCATATGCATCTTAGGTTTCCTACATGTGTTGGTTTCCTCTGGTTGAGTATGTTTTATCTAGATATCCTATTATACCTTTTGAGTTAGAAATCTTTTAGAATCCCTTTCTTAGTTTGTATTGTGTTGATTCTCAATGTTTGATATATGAGTGGGGCCTATTTTTATCTCCTCAGCATAGTGGGAGTGGACCATTTAGGTTCTACAAGGTCAAGTGGTAGTGATTCTCTTACCATTTGAGATTCTAACATTCATGTACTAGTGTTAGATGATCCTTTTAGTAGTTGTACCTTCTTGTTCATCATTGTTGGAGATGTATTCTTCTCTTTCTCATATCATGTTCTCGTATCATTGTATGAGTTATATTTAGAGATATCATATTGTACTTTGTGTTAATTCTGTTACATACTTTGTGGCATGTGAAAAGGATGTCTTTCATTATGGATACCTTGTGGTATCAATTGTATCTGGATTTTCATGTATATGATGTTGTACTTATTTACATTATGTGGAGACTTTGTATGTTTGTTACATTAAGTGGTTTAATTAATATTTACGTAATCTTTGTCAAGTAACCCTTGAGATTTGTAATCTATGTGTTGATTTATACTTGTATGTTTGAGTTGTAATTATATTTTATTGCTTCAACATCATTAAAAATTGTTGTTGTTTCTAAACTCTTAAGAAAAAAAATATTTTGTAAACTTAGTAGCATGTTTAGGTTAATTTCTCATGGGTTCCCTGGTGAGGCATTATAACTTCAATCATTACAACACGCCTCACTCAAGCCAAAATGCTACACCATCTCCAAAGCACTCAGTTCTAATGGATATAATTATCACGTTACACACACATAGCTAGGACCAAAAAATATGAAGGATACACATCCAAATAGGATCGATCTGATCAACCACATGTCATATCCAATGAAGAACACTCGCCCAAACCTGTCGATGATAACCTCAACCAAAACATATAGACTATAAGTTCACATCAATCGATACACAAAACCAATCAGTTTTACAAAAATTGATAAATCAAGAGGCTAGAATAAGGATATGTTGACTCAATGACAACATTGATGACAATGGCATAGATAGATCACATCAAACTCACATTCTAACATGGAGGTCATTAGACTTTACACCATCTTTTTCATGTGAATACTGTGTGTGTGAAAATTGTACCTGATCTGTAGACACAACACTCAGTAAAACATTAGAGGTTAGCTAAAATCAAAATCGTGCAAAATTGAAATCTAATTTAACCAAGCGATTTACTGCCTTCTAGTAGGTGCGAGATTAATGTTCTCAGATTGTAATTGAGATCAGTGACCTATACGACACCTAAATGAAGGATTTGAATGCAAAAAATGGATATGAAATTGAATGCAATTAATCTATATTTTTTATATTTTCTATGCAATAAGAATGATAAACTGATATGCTATGGATGCTAAATGATCTAACAATGAAGATTCTAACAATGATATGAAAACTATGAAATTCTATGCTAAGATATAAAAGCTATGCAATTGAAATTGATCTCACAATGCTTTGAATTCGCAAGTTGATTCCTTAGCCTCCAATTCTCCAGTGTGATTGTGCAAAATATGTGGATGAATTGTGAAGAGCTGAGGCCTTGATTTTATAGAAATCCAGGGCTTTGGAGGTGCATGGATAAAAGCCATAAATCACTCAAATAACTCAGTTTGATTTTTGAGTTATCTGATAATAACAGATAATCAAGTCACAAAAACATGCAAAAGCTAAGCTTTAACTCAAAATAGAGTTTAGCTTTAATTGATAATTGACAGTTGTCTGCTTTTATGATTGTGCATGTTTTAATTATGAATTAATTTAATAATAAAGTGATTTATGCTCAACTTAACTGATTTTTGAAATAAAATAATTAATTTATGGGTTAATTAACTATTTTATCAAACTTTTATTAAAAATTATATTATTAAATAATGACAACATGCTTTAATTAATTAAATAAGAATTTAATCAATTAAAGATAGGAATTTTGATTTATTGTCAAAATTAAATAATACAATTAATAATAGATAGAATTAAATTTAATTACACAATTAAGTGGCAAGATATTAAATCTAATTAATTAAATATGAAAATATTCAATTAATCAAATTTTAGGATAAATGTGATTTATTGCCAAATAATCATTAAATTAAAGATAATTATGATAATTAGGAATATTACTAGGAATATTCTCCGATGCAAAATTTAAGATAATCAATTAGATTTGATGATATTCAGATGTGCCTTAGGTTAGGACTTTGATTTCGATTTCGTTTGATTTGATGATATAAGAGGTTAATGAACTTATAGCCCATTTTTGGGGTATTACATTTTGCCCCTCTTTGAATTACTGTGCGAGGCGCAGTGGTTCAAAGATAGTCTATGTTTGATAAAGATATGAAACTGATTCAAAAGATAAACCGATCTCAAGATAGAAACCGATTGAGAGATATTGAGATAGGAGGTCCTGAATGACCAGAGATAATGTTTACTATAGCAGCAATGAACCGATGATTGTGAAAAAGTGTCAAAATACCTGATTTTGAACCTTAGAATTGATAAGAAGTGAGTGACCCGTTCTAGACTTGATTGTCTTAGCAGAACTAGTGGGTATCACATCCGAATCCTTCAGTTGCTGAAGAACCAAGGAAAGAACACTATGATCCGATGGTTGCAAAAATTGATACAGTTTACAAGATTAGGAAAATACCAGATTGATATGGATCTTGATGAATCTGATATGCCCCAAGTGATGATAGATTTGCCCCGAGCGATGAGGACTTTTGATGAATCAACAACTAGACATGATTGTTTGTTTTGATCACTGATGAAAGATATTGATAGACTTGATCAATAGAATTTGATTTACAAACTTTGAATGATGTGTAATACCATGCCCCCTTCGGGATGAAAATTAAAATCTAACAAGAAAAAGTCAGCGTTGATAGTTCAGAAGCATGCTAATTGATTTGAAAAGTGGTTATACATGTCCGAGAACGCATTCTGCATCGTTTGGAGGTCCTGAAGACCAAGTTTGACTAGGTTAAACCATGAGTTGACCATGGTTGACCAAGTTGAAATTTCGATAGTTTGATGTAAGCTAATCAGTTAAGTTGAATATTGGATTTCTGTGAAGATTGAAGGTCGATTATGCAAGCAGTAGACCGTCCTGGTTCCAAAAATTTTAAATCATGATTTTGACATAAACGATCTCAGATTTCAATTTTGATCCCGAAAATGGATTCAAAACGTCGAAATTAGCCAGGGGTGCAATTTTCATGGAAAACAGAGCACTTTTAAAAATTAGGTCGAAAGCTATATAAAGGTCAAAAGGGTCATTTTCAATTCATTTCAACCCTTTGACTTTAGAGATTCTGTGGAGCCCTCTGAACGAGAAAAATGGCAGACCAGCGAGAACTGAAGGTACCTATGAGTTCACACCATTTTGAGCACAGCTGGAGACATGACAGACCTCGATAGTATGGACATCCGGTAGGTGGACCTCTGTTCCCCCCTGAAAATGCATGTTTTTGATGATTTATAGCATTTTTAAATTTTTCCATATGCATTTTTAGCTTTAGAATTTCGTATGTGTAGAAACTCATACGAGTCCCAGTCCAAACTCATACGACATTTCATTTGAATTTAGTTTGTCGTTTCAACCACGCCCAAGTGTCGTATGAGAGGGACCCTTGTGTCGTACAACATTTCATCGGGTCCCTCTAAACTCGCATGAATCCGGGTGCAATGTCATATGACTATGGATTGTTGTTTGGTCTATTGTGGAATGTCGTATGACATTTGATGCCAGTCTGGAATGTCATTTGAAAAATAGAGTGTTAAAAACTCATTTTTAGGTCAAAAATCTAACTTTTCTGATCCTTTTGCCTGATTGTGGACACTTTGCCCCACCTTCTGAAACTTCAAAACTGTGTCATTCTGATACTTTTGGCTTGATTTTGAACTAAATTTCTGATAAAACACCCTGTTTCTTTATGATTTAGGTCACATATCCTGATGTACATGTTCGCCATTCTTATCCAGCCACCCAAAGATTGTGTATCACCTTGCCAGACCCTATGAGGGTTCATCTTGCTACATGTGGTTTTGAGCACTTGATACATTTACCCGATATTAGGGTAAATCATGGCCTACTGACTGCACTGATAGAGCGATACCATTCTGAGACACCAACCTTTCACCTACCTACCAGAGAGATCATTGTTACACCAAAGGACATGTATAGGATCCTTTGTATTCCATTTCATAGTCCTCATCGGCCTGAGTATGTGAGCGGAGGATCCACTGGTCTGCATGCTTTCAAACGACTGTTCGGTGATGATACCCAGCTAACTGGGTCTATATCCTGGGAGACACTTGTGCAAAGATATGGGCAGACACATCATCTAGAGTGTATCATTGCAGGGATGATTAGAGAGTTGATTATGCCTGGCCGTCAGCAGAATGGTTTCTTGATGGGATGGGCACCTATGGTAGCACTTTTGATGGCTACACCTACTGAGCTTACTTGGGGTCAGTGTCTACTGGCTCACTTGTATTCCGAGATGCACGAGGTCATGTATCAGGACTGCAAGACATTTGCTTCAGGAGCGTTGGTACTGCAGATATGGGTTTGGGAGCATATCCCAGTTTTGAGGCCAGTTTTTCAGACGCAGAGGCAGCCACAGGACCCTATCATTTATGCTTATGCTGGCTATGTCACACAAGTTCTCATGGGACACACTGAGTACTTCCACCAGTGTTTAGATGATATGACCTTCATGATCTGGAGGCCATATTTATAGATAGAAGCCTGGCCTACTGCGAGAGCAATTTTCATTCTTTTTCCAGAGCAGGGTACTGATAGGATGGACCTCCACCGTCTTGGAGAGATTTTTGATTACTAGAGTCTGGCGTCAGTATGGACGTATTCAGGATTTCCCTCAGGAGTATACTTCTTATGCTCGCATTGTGCGTGAGATAGGGCTCAGATGGGCACCACAACTCAGTTATGCTGTATGTGTTGATGAGTACCGTCATATCATTGGGAGAGACTGGGAGTATCACCCAGAGGTGGTGGATGCAGGGGTTACAGATGCATATGTGGCATGGCTTGTTGATCACTGGATTCACCAATTTTCTGATCCGACAGAGCTGATACCTCCATGGAGGAGGCTATGGATGTTACAGGGGCTCCTATGAGAGTAGGACCAAGACCACAGGTGGTACACCCTACTCCTCTGAGATAGAGAGCCATGGATCCTTCACAAAGAGCACCAGGACATGCGAGGCCTCCGCATCCTTCTACATCTACAATGGGTACATCTTTCAGGACACCGAGATGGAGCAGAGGTGAGAGTGGTACACTGGGCGGAGTAGGATCTACAAATGATGTTCTAGGAGCTGAGCAGTTTGCAGGTGGTACAGATGTGGATGACACATTTGATTTGGGTGCTGAGGTTAGATGTCGTAAGGCACACAAGGTTAGCATTCCTTCACATACAGATCAGCCAGCATAGGACACAGATATGCTAGTAGCTGATGCAGAGCCTGTAGTTCCTCTTACTTCGGCCGAGATTATTAGACGGCTTACAGTCCAGGTCTGGGACCTGAATATAGAGAATGCCAGATTAGAGGAGAGGCATCGAGAGGCAAATAGGCAGCGTATAGAGTAGCGCATAGAGATGCAGAGATTACAGGCAGAGGTGATTCATCAGACTGTGAGGGCCTCATATTATGTATCTGCTTACTATCCAGTAGTTCCTACTGCACAGAGAGTGCCCACCTATTCTCAGTACATGGCAGCATCAGAGGGAGCTAGGGCACCGAGAGCAAAGGTGATACTAGATGCACCACCTCCTCCTCCACCAGATGCAGAGGAGCATGTTGACAGTTGATTTCTCTTCTCATCTGTTACTTTCTCACTGATACATTATTGTGTCTGATAGCTCTATGGAGCTCATTTGTTTGTACCCTGTGCTAGTAGTGCACCCCTGACTATTTGAGATTTTTGATATATATATGAGATCGATATGTTTGGTTGTGACATCATGTGTACTTTGTCATTTTTGTTATGTATGATGATATCATGTGATGTTAATGCTATGAGTAGTGTAGAAAGAATGTATGGATCAATGCAATGCAATGATTTCTTTCATATGTATGAATGTTATGCAGAGGTAATGATTATGGAAATATGTATGTTTATGCAATGGATATAAATGTCATGCAATAAATGTTTATGATATGATATGTAAATGCAATGATATACATGATATGTTTTGCAGGTTTATGAAGACAAGTACTCAGTCTTATGTCAAAAAGATGGTTAACCCAGGAGGATCATTGTTTGTGATTCTCTGAAGAGACCTTCGAGTTAGGTTCAGCTCTTGTTAGATTTGAAGATGTGATTGAAGAATCATTTAAGCTTTGAAGTTCGTTTAGTCATTGTGAGATCATGCAAACATGCAAAATGCAAAGAGACATGCAAGATGAAATGCAACCTAAGACCTAGGACCTAATCACTGATCATATGTCGATTTGTTATCATCATTGAACTTTTAGGTAACCGGATAAATCAATACAATGCCCACTAGCTATGAAACCATAGACATATGAATATCAATTTGTATGCACAAGAATCAATACAACACCCACTGGACAACAACCATGGATATATGAATATTGACTTTATTTTTAGAATGTCAGATTAGATATAAGCATCAAGGCACAAACGCCAGGATGACCTGAATATCATGTCCATTTTGATATAGCAATTTGTACAAGCATCAAAACATACATGTCGTGATGACTTGAGTACGCCTTGCATTGCAAACACATCAAACAGCCAAGAGATCATTCTAAATCCAATGTGAATTACCCATAGTGACCCTTTATCATTCACATCCTTAGGCAAGATCACGTTTCACAGTAGGAGAAAGAATTCACTTCAAAAAGACAATAGTTAGATCAAACTTCTTTGAATTTTTTGGGTATCAATGGTCGAGGTACACATGGCCATCCAATTCGAGATAGAGGCTCTTATAGTCGGACACCATTTCAATCTGGAATTTCCAAAGTTGTTAGATTTTCACATATGAGCAAAAAACAAAGAAAAGATTATGCCCCCAGTCATCACTCTCTAAATCCTGTAAAGGACATCATCGAAGAGCTCAAAGGGACACAATATGAAAAAATCTCAATGTGAATCAGTAAGCATACAAGGAGATAAAAGCATGTAAAAAGCATAGATTGTTTTCAGTTGAGTTTTGATGTTTGATTGCATTGTTGTAGATGCAAAATCCTTTCTGGAGACAAGGCTGACTGACTGACTCAACTTGAAGCTTCAAAGGACTCTGACTAGATAGGATACGTCTAAGATACATTGGAGACCATAGGATATGACATTGATTGCCCCCAAGTGTTAAACATTGATAGGATACAGACACGCAAGTTGATTGGTGTACAGATCAACTTATTGAAAACTAGAAATGTTGAAACAAACCAGGAGATATGTACAAACTAAAGCAAGATCGAAAGCTGGGAAAGACCAAGATTGTGCTGATAGATGGAGCGTGTTTTGAACAAGTGGCACCCATTTTTCAGGTTTTCACCATCATGGCAGAGATTCTATTTTTGCTACCAAGGTGCCTGTTTCCAGGTTTTCACCAAGGCACTTTTTCTTTTTCTCATTTTTTTGTATTTTTTTATTTTTTTTATTTTTTTGAATTTTTGATTTTTTTTGTGAATCATCAAGGTGCCTATTGCTAGATTTTCACCAAGATGTTCATTTTTTCAGGACTTTTTCTGATTTTTAAGATTTTTTTCAGGACATTTACCAAGCACTGAATGACTTAGGCTTAGAATTTCTTCAGATGGAGAACGTTGATTGGTTCTCAGAGCTATTCTCCTTCAGTCATTGAGAGTTGATAGGCACCAGAGCCAAAAGTAGCAGTGATTACAAAGGGACCTAGCCAATTGGGTTCAAACTTCCCCTTGCGTTCTTAATGGGATTGATTTTTAGGATTTTCTCTCAAGACTAGATCACCAACCTGAAATTCTCTATGTCTGACTTTCTTATTGTAGCCTCTAGACATTCTTTTCTGATACACTCTGAGATGATCATACGCTGCTTGCCTGCGCTCATCTAGTAATTCCAGTTCTTGTAACCTAGACACTCTGTAGTCTTCATCAGTGACAAGCCCATGCATTCTGATTCTGAGTGATGGGATTTCAACCTCAATAGGCAATACCACTTCAGACCCATAAACTAAAGTGAAAGGTGTAGCCCCTATAGGCGTTCTGATACTAGTTCTATATGCCCAGAGAGCTGGATTGATCATGAGATGCCAGTCTCTTCCTGTTTTATTCACTGTTCTGTGCAAGATCTTCAGGAGATTTTTGTTTGAAGTCTCAGCATGTCCATTCCCTTGAGGATAGTAAATAGAAGACCAATGTTGTGTAATCTTGAATTTAGCACATAAGTCATCTAGATCCTTGTTTTTGAATTGTCCCCCGTTATCTGTGATTATAGAGTGAGGGATCCCATATCTGCAAATGATGTAGTTCAGGATGAACATAGAGATCTATTTCCCCGTTGCTTGTGTTAGAGGAACTGCTTCTACCCATTTTGTAAAATAATCTGTAGCTGTGATTATATGGGTATGTCCATTAGAAGATTGCGGATGGATAGCACCTATGAGATCAAATGCCCATTGTTGAAAAGGCCATTATGTAGTAAAGGGAATCAGATCTCTCCCTGGAGCATGAATCAAGTTGCCAAGTACTTGACACTGTTGATAGTTTTTAGCAAATTTAATAGCCTCTTTCTCTATTTCAGGCCAATAGTACCCAGCCCTAATAAGTTTTTGAGCTAACGTTAAACCGTTCGAGTGTGACCCACATATACCCTCGTGGACTTCCTCTAATGCACGTTGAGACTCTTCCCATTCTAAACATCTAAGCAGTGTACCATCTAGACCTCGTTTGTATAGATCATTACCAATGATGACATATCGAGATGCAGATCGGATAAGGTTTTATTTCTCAAAATGGTTAAAGGACTCAGGGATGATTTGGTCATGGAGATAGGAGAACAGATTTTTGTAGCGAGATGAGTCATAACCTACAACAGTGCAGATCATGCGGGTTTCAGGGGAGTCATATGCAGGATAGGATAGGGCTTCCACCAGGAACTCGTAGTGTAGTTCATGTTCGAGCTACTGTAAGAGAGTAGATAATGTTGCCATTGCATCGGCAGCCTTATTCTCCGTTTTGGGTATTTGCTCAAATGTGATAGAGATGAAGTGTTTCTTTAAATCATCTACCATTCTCTTGTAAGGAATGAGCTTTCATCTTTGGTTTGGTACACATCATTGACTTGGTGGATAACCAGTTGTGAGTCTCCATGGATGTGCATCTCTGTAACTCTCCACTGTATTGCCATTTTCATACCATTAAGAAGTGCCTCATATTCAGCAATATTGTTTGTGCAAGGAAACTTTAGTCTAAATGCTTTGGGTATCGAGTATCCTTGAGAAGTGATGAACAATATGCCTACTCCAGATCCATTCTATGTGTAGGAGCCATCAAAGAATAACCGCCATGCTCTAGAAGAGAGGTGCATGATAGAGGAATTGGGAAATTCCATTTGCATGGGTGTATCATCAAACATGGGTGCATCTGCTAGTTGATCAGCAATAACTTTACCTTTTATAGCTTTTCTTTCAACATATTCAATGTCAAATTCACTTAGAAGCATGACCCATTTAGCTAGTCTACCGGTGAGGGCCGCCTTGCTTAGTAGGTATTTCAGTGGATCAATTTTTGCTACTAGATGCATGGTATGAGCTAACATATAGTGTCTCAGTTTTTGTGATGCAAAGATCATAGCTAGACATGCTTTCTCTATCATTGAGTAGTTCTTCTCATAGGCCACTAAAGTTCTACTGATATAGTAGATGGCTCTTTCTTTCTTGTCTTCATCATGTTGCGCTAGCAATGCCCCCAATGATGTGGTTGTTGCAGAGACATACAAGATCAATGGCTTCCCATGAATAGGAGGCATCAAGATAGGCGGATTTGATAGATACTTCTTGATATGGTTAAAGTTGTTCTCGCATTCTTCATTCCATGCAAAGGTCATGCCTTTATGTAATGTTTTTGTAAAAGGTTGTGATATGTCAGCTAACTGTGATATGAATCTTCTGATGGACTGTACTCTACCTTGCAACGTCCTCATTTGACTAATATTTGTGGGAGGTTGCATCTCTATTATAGCCTTGACTTTAGCCGGATCAACTTCAATGCCTTTCTTTGAAACTATGTATCCTAAGAGCTTTCCAGAAGTGACACCAAAAGCACACTTCTTAGGATTTAGTCAGAGACTAAATTGTTCCATTCTATCTAGGATCATGCTCAGGTCTGTTAGATGTTCAGTTCTAATCATGGATTTTGCCAAGGTATCATCCACATAATCCTCCATTGTTTTATGCATCATATCATGAAAAATAGATGTCATTGCTCTTTGATATGTAGCTCCAGCATTTTTGAGTCTGAATGGCATAACATTCCAATAGAAGGTTCCCCACGCACATGTGAAAGCTATTTTCTCTTGATCTTCTAGAGCAATTTTGATTTGGTTGTACCCAGAAAAGCCATCCATTAAGGAATACATTTCATAGCCCGCAGTCATGTCCACTATCATATCAATGTTAGGCAGTGGACAATCATCCTTAGGGCATGCTCTGTTCACATCTCTAAAGTCCGTGCACACTCTGATTGAACCATCTAATTTTGAAATAGGTACAATGTTAGAGATCCACTCAGCATAGTCTATGACATGGATGAATCCAACTTTTAGGAGTTTTTCTAGTTCTGCTTTGACTAAGAGTGCAACATGAGGATGCATCTTTCTCAATTTTTGTTTGATTGGTTTTACTCCAGGAGCAATGGATAAATGGTGCATAATGAGATTGGGATCCAATCCTAGCATATCTAAATATTTCCATGCAAAGTTGATCTTTTTGTCTAATAAGAATGTAGTGAATTTTTGTTTCTCTTCTTCTGATAGAGATTGTGCTACATGTACCCATTGTGGTTCCTCTCTTGTACCCAAATTGATGGATTGAGTTGGCTCAATCAGAACTGGAGATCTATCCTGTAAATGACTTGGAAGGACATCAAATATCTCATCCTTAGGTAACTCAGAGAGGTTTTCACCTTTAGATACATCTTTTCTTTTTACTTTTGTCAATTCTGAGACTGCCACAAAGTGGTTTTCACCCTCAAAACTCTTTTTCTTTTTCTTTTTACTCTTGTTTTTTTGACTAAGATATTTGATGTCTGACTCAGTCATGCTGACGCTCGGTTCACTGATGGAAGTACTCATAGGCTCAACTACATTGAGGTAGTAGGCAAGGGCATAGTCATTCGGGAAGGTATAAATACCATGGTTTGGGTTTGTGGAAGTTTGGTCGATAAGATCAGGGCGTTGGATAGTCAAAGCAGGAAAGGCTTGGGATATGGTGTTCATAGTCATGGATATGTCATCATTGGTCCTAACCCAACGCTCAAGTTCAAAGGTGATATTATAGCTCAAAATGTTCAATTCATGAATAGGCTCAACATCATCATGGGAGTCCTCTTCAGCCATAGGTGGATCAGACACGTTAAGTTCATTGTTTCACTCTAGACCTACGTTGGGTTGAGATACATATTGGTGAATAACATCAATATATTTCTCTGTTATAAGCTCATCTTCTTCTGGAATGGCACCCCATTCATAGTCATTTGAGTCAGCTTCTGATTCAGGATCTCTAGGAAATCTTAGAAAATGTGTGAAATCAGGATGAATACCCCAAGAAGGATTACCCTTAGTCTCTGACTTGAATTCATATTCATGGGAATCAGTGTCAGAATAACTATCCCCTTCTTCTTGATCAGTTTGATTGCCTTCGAGAATAACCATCTCTTGCGCTATAGTAGGTTCTTGTGTTTCTACTACATTAATTCTTCTGATAGGATCATCTTTATCATCAAGAAGATCTTTGATCTCTTTAGGCAATTTTTCATAGGGGATAAGCTCAGAGCTATCTGAATCATCATCAGAGGGTTATGTTTCTTCTTTTTTAAGAAGGGGTTCTCTTGGTGCAATTTTTTCTATGACATGAGAACAACCACCTTTGAGATGATAGGGTTTCTTCTTAAACCCTAATCCACCAGTATCTTTGTTGGCTCTACCAATATGTGAAATGGGTGTCACAAGACCCTTTCCTCTGATTCCTAGAGGTCCTTGACCGGAATATCCCATCTTGGCTATCAATTTGTTTCCTGGACCATATGAATTAGAAGGGATTGTAGGTGCTATAGATTCACTAGGTTGAACAATTTTAGATTCAGAATCCTCTTTATATAGCCATGCCAGCACAGCTTCATCCTCTTCAAATTCTTGTTTGGATACTTGCTCCACCACAAAATTTATTTTGTATGCTTCCATAGGTTCCTTAGGTTCTGATTTAGACTGCTTCAAGGATTGTCCATATAACTTAGGTGAGATTGGGAGAGATGTCAGAGACAAGACTGGCTCTATAGTGTATTCTCCCATCCCATTTTCTTTGATATTGATCTCTTTAGCAATGTCATCCATCTTAGATGTGGAAGCAACATTTAGCTGCTTGATGGAAGATTCTCTGTTATTGGGAACAAGCTTATCGGCACTTTCCTTCAATGTATTGCAAGTTGTACTCAGATCTGCTGGGATAGTAACCTCTACTCCTTCATAGGGAAATTTCAAGCATTGATGGTACGTAGAAGGAATAGCTTGCATTTCATGTATCCAGGGTCTCCCTAGAAGGATATTGTAAGCCAATGGTAGATCAAGCACCTGACATGTGGTATCTTTGATGACCGGACCCACTCGGATAGTTAAGACAATGGTGCCTTTAGAAGCTCTTTTGAAGGTTATACCAAATTTGATCATTTTTAATAGCCAAGTAGATAAACAAACACGCAGAATAGCAAGCAAGTGATTCCAAGCACGTCTGAAAACAATGAACAAGGGCAAAAGCAACCTTGCGCATGAACAATCAAGTGACCAAATTGTGCTAATCCCTGAGAGTACTAATTGTCTATGTTCTGAAAAGTTTTGCAATAACACACATATACCTGAGAATAAAAAAAATTGGCCTCTCTAGGGATTATAGTAATGGTTTGACTCTGCAACTTTTATGATTCAAAGGGGTGAACTCCAATCCCAGTGCACCAGGGTTTTGACACAGTCTGAGAACTTAATCTTTAAGAGCTGCTAGGGAGATCTGACAACCCAACGATGAACCATACCCATGGAGATTTCTTCCACAAGGACATTTATATAGCGGCTGTCACTACCACGGTGAAAATGCCTATGACCGCTTGAGGTTTCATCAATGCAGTTTGCCCTGTGAAGGGATTGTCCACTACGGTTAACCCTCTCTAAAGGTGACTCACAAATATATACCACAAGGGGACTTGGCTCCAGATTCAAGGTTTTGACACCTCTTCACTTTTAACCCAAACAAAGCAAGCAGATTAATCCAACACGCTAAGACAAAGTTTTGTTCCACCAAGGTCTGTGATATCAACTCCACGTGATCTATCAACCTCTCCGGGGAGAGAATGTATCAATCAATAAGAGAAGATGCACTAACCAATTTTGATTCACCAAAGCTCGTGATATCAACCCCATGTGATCTATCAACCTCTCTGGAGAGAGAATGTGTCGATCAATAAGAGAAGACTCACTAACCAAGTTGAATGTGAAATGCACTAAGTATCCTCCCTACCTACAAGGATTCTATCGCCAAGAAGGATTTCACTGGGAATCCAATCTCTCAAGAATCACGAATAGTGTTCATAGGGCCTAATTACTATGTGAGCACAGATATATTCCCGAAAGCAAATCTACCAAAAGTACCCAAAAAAGTAGAAAGAGGAACACTTAACGCTTAAAGAGAATATGAGATGAGTCCACAAGGTGGAACACTTAACACCTCACACAAGCTAAAAATGAGTCCCCAACTTAGAAAACAAGTGAGTTCCTAAAAGCACAAAAGGGTTGCCAAGTGGAACATTTAACGCTTCTGTCCTGTTGACCCCTCCCCTTTATGGCGTTGAGATTGCAACCACGGGGCGGAAATGAGGGGCCGGTGGATTAGCGAGTCCAATAACCCAAGACAGCAATCAAGATCAATCACAAGTATTCTAAGACTACTTAATGAATCCTTAAGGGATCACAACCTAGTATCAAATTATGCAAGTGTGTAGAAATAGATCAAAAGCATGAAAAGATGCACACAAGTTTGACACGTGAGAGATTTATTTTAAGTCCAAATCAAAATGTTTTCAGAAGAAGGAGAATACCTCATGATCCTCACAATGCGCTTAGTAGATTTTACCTGATTTTTAGCAATTCTTGCGCTTTTCCCAATCAAAATCAGCAGAAATCAATCAGAAACAGTAAATTTCAATTGTTAGGGTTAACTGTCAGTCAAAATCCGAAAATCAAATCTGAAAAATTGTTTGAAAAAATGAAATGACAATTGAAATCTGGTACCAAAACTCATACGACGGTGGGTATGCTCCTAGACGACAGTCCAGAAACTCATACGACACTGGGTATGATACCATACGACAGTAGAGCTCCCAAATGACAGTGGGTATGCAATGAAACGACCCTCGATTCGATAGACTATTGTACGATAGGGGGTTCAGTATCATACAACAGTGGGTATGCTCCCATATGACATTTGTCAGAAACTCGTACGACAGATGTACGGACAAAAATTAAAAATCACAGTTTTGCACAGATCCCGAGAAGAAAAAGATAGAAATTGATAGAATTGAATTGGAAATCCGTTTCAGGGCCCCACGGTGGGTGCCAAAAATGTGTGTGTGAAAATTGTACCTGATCTGTAGACACAACACTCAGTAAAACATTAGAGGTTAGCTATAATCAAAATCGTGCAAAATTGAAATCTAATTTAACCAAGTGATTTACTGCCTTCTAGTAGGTGCAAGATTAATGTTCTTAGATTGTAATCGAGATCAGTGACCTAGATGACACCTAAATGAAGGATTTGAATGCAAAAGATGGATATGAAATTGAATGCAATTAATCTATATTTTTTATATTTTCTATGCAATAAGAATGATAAACTGATATGCTATGGATGCTAAATGATCTAACAATGAAGATTCTAACAATGATATGAAAACTATGAAATTCTATGCTAAGATATAAAAGCTATGCAATTGAAATTGATCTCACAACGCTTTGAATTCGCAAGTTGATTCCTCAGCCTCTAATTCTCTGGCGTGATTGTGCAAAATATGTGGATGAATTGTGAAGAACTGAGGCCTTGATTTTATAGAAATCCAGGGCTTTGGAGGTGCATGGATAAAAGCCATAAATCACTCAAATAACTCAGCTTGATTTTTGAGTTATCTGATAATAACAGATAATCAAGTCACAAAAACATGCAAAAGCTAAGCTTTAACTCAAAATAGAGTTTAGCTTTAATTGATAATTGACAGTTGTCTGCTTTTATGATTGTGCATGTTTTAATTATGAATTAATTTAATAATAAAGTGATTTATGCTCAACTTAACTGATTTTTGAAATAAAATAATTAATTTATGGGTTAATTAACTATTTTATCAAACTTTTATTAAAAATTATATTATTAAATAATGACAACATGCTTTAATTAATTAAATAAGAATTTAATCAATTAAAGATAGGAATTTTGATTTTTTGTCAAAATTAAATAATATAATTAATAATAGATAGAATTAAATTTAATTACACAATTAAGTGGCAAGATATTAAATCTAATTAATTAAATATGAAAATATTCAATTAATCAAATTTTAGGATAAATGTGATTTATTGCCAAATAATCATTAAATTAAAGATAATTATGATAATTAGGAATATTACTAGGAATATTCTTCGATGCAGAATTTAAGATAATCAATTAGATTTGATGATATTCAGATGTGCCTTAGGTTAGGACTTTGATGTCGATTTCGTTTGATTTGATGATA
The DNA here is from genome assembly GCA_027943335.1 of Chamaecyparis obtusa. Taxonomy (NCBI): domain Eukaryota; kingdom Viridiplantae; phylum Streptophyta; class Pinopsida; order Cupressales; family Cupressaceae; genus Chamaecyparis; species Chamaecyparis obtusa. Next base: position 2,496,801 of record BSBK01000638.1, on the reverse strand, counting down.
TAAGAGGTTAATGAACTTATAGCCCATTTTTGGGGTATTACAAATATAAACTTTCTAATTTCAAAGTGAGCCCCTTAATAGGATCTAGTGTGTCATTTTTCCAACCTAATTATCAAAACAATTCAACCCACAATCTCAAATATGGTTTTGGATGTACATGACAAAGCATTGAGACTAGTGAGAAACCCATTGAAGTATTTGGTTTTGAATCTCCTCCTTTGGAAACATCATTTCCTTTATCATCTAACATTTCTTGCATGTCTACATGTAATCAAGATATAATTTTACCTAACCTTCTTCATGCCAATTTGATTACTCGACCTAAAAGAAAAAAGAAGAATAGTCAAAATCTTGTGAATCTCCCTTTCTACATGTATGTCTAATATCATAACCACTCTATTGATGAATGTCAAGCCTTGCATTAAAAAATTCAACAAGTCATTGATAATAATATATCATTCACATAACATGTTTCAATGAGTTATTTTTCAACCATGATTACTTTGAATGACATTTAAGTTCCTATTATGTTGCTCCACACTATGTGACATTGTTAGCCTGTACTTTGGGGGGCTCATTGTCATGCATGGTGTGATCATAATTTTCAAGTAGCATAATAGGTCCTCTTTCTCCTTATCATTATCTCCACACTTGGGGGTCCAATGGTATTATTTCAATATCTCTCATCCTATCTAAGGATTCACTTTTCCCTTGGTTACGTGACATTTATCTATTATGTGATATCCCATATTACATAGAAATTTTGGTTTACATTAAGGATTCTCTTTTATACAAGAGATATGCATCCTTGATCCTAACCTTTTCATTGTTCATAATTGGGTTTCCATGGTAAACAAATCTATTACATTGGGGGATAAAAGCATTATTGGCAAGTTGACTATACTAGTGTATATGACTAAGATTAGTGTTGTCATTATGGCAACAAAGTCATATGGAGTTTTGGTGTCAGCACACTTACTTAGAAGATCACAATTTGGCTAAGTATGTAATCATGCTAAGTCTAAGAACGCATGATCAGATGAATTAGTATGAAGAAGTTACAACAAGTTGAAGTGACATAGTCAGTAAGCGACAGAACATAATAGAGCATGTAGTCAACAGACAATATTTCGATTAGAGGTTATTATTTTGTTTTGTAAAGGCTATGTGCCTATTGTATTTATGTTATAAACTTGTTAATATCATTGTATGTAAACATTCTTGAGCCAATTCATTTGGAAGCATTGTATGTAATAGGTTATAGGCCGACTTAGTAAATATTTTTGGTTGCACCTATATAAGACATGCGCTTTTGTATTAGAGGATGAGATCGACATAGAAGATGTAATAGAAGAGTGGAAGTATGAGAAGTAAATGTTAAGAGCAGTAAGAATATTATAGAGCTTTACAAGAGGTTAAAGCATTAACGCACAAAAGGAACTAGTCAAACAAGCAATGTCATAGCAGCAATTCACCATTGTAGATATAGTGTGTATCTGATATCCAAGAAGTTGTAGCCTTCCTTATTGAGCAGTGAGCTCTGGAAGTGAGCCTTCCACCCCTAACATGGTTTGTTACTTTAATACTCCTAATAGGGTCTGACCCTTGACAAGTTCATTGTACTCAAGCATTGTAATGACTGCTCCTAATAGGGAAAAGGAACATTATTAGGTTCATAATACACAAGTACAATTATTAGTGGGTATTAATTCCCATTGGGGTTTTTCCTTTGGCCAAGGTTTCCCCATAATCATATCTAGTGTTAAGTGTTATGGTTGAATGCTTATTTGCTTTGATATTCATTTCAGTATATAAGTAATTGAGTTAAGTTTCAAGAAGCAAAAAAAACATTAATATTATAGAACATTGATTCATCCCCCCCCCCCCTCTCATTATTCCCATTCCTAACAATTGGTATCAGAGCTTTGGTCCTCTAAAGATAAGTTTAACCACTTGAGGATATCATGGATACAAGAGAAGTGAAACATCTAAAGAATAATCTTGAAGCAGCTCTTGAAGATCTTGACAGATCTGAAAAAGAAATTGAAGAACTAAAATTTAAGGTCAGTGGCGCACAAGTATTCATCAAGAAACTTAGAAAAGACTTGAAGGATTGTTTAAACAATGATTTGGGAAAAATGGTCAAAATTTTGAATGAAGAAAACATGTCTCTAAAGGATTAGATTGAAGAGTTGGATGAAAAATTATTCAACAATCAGGAAGACTATAAAGAGAAGATCAAAGAGAATAAATAGTTGGATGAAGAACTGAGGGAAGCAAACATGAAAATCTTGGAGTCTGAAAACATCAAGAAAAAGGTGGAATCCGAATTGACTGAAGCAAAGAATCATATTGACAAATTGCACATAAGTAAGGATCTAATAGAGTCACAGTTGTATGCACAAAGATTAAAGGAGATACCACTGGTATTGGAATCAATGAAGCACAAAATCAAATCAATGATATGCGAGAAATAATGAAAGCACCAAAAGAATCTACAAAAGCTAAGAAGACTGGAAATCATACTGAAGCTAAAGCTGAGCCATCTAACGATGAATGAAAGCTAGTAAATTGAACTTGTTATGCCTGCAACAAGCATGGACATATAGCAAGAGATTATAAAGAGGTAAGACCTTTCAATGGTTATTGTTATTCATGCAATAAGTTTGGCCATAGAGATATGAATTGTAGATCAAATCAAAGAAATCAGACTTGGCAAAATTAGAGAAATCAACCACAGTAGAATGTTAGAAGTCCTCAAAATATTACATGTCAGATATGCAATTATAATGGTCATACAACTAGACAATGCAGTATGGTAACTCACATCAATGCACTGAGGAATATAAGGCCTCCAGTCATTTGTCACTCTTGTAACAAGGTTGGAGACATCTCAAAGTTTTGCAAATCACAAGCGCAAAGACAAGAAAGACCTAATAAGTCACGAGGATCAATTTTGGATGAATCTAGAGAATTCAAGTTTGTGAAAGCTACAAAAGATGCGAACAAGATTTGGATTAAAGTAAAGCAAGACAATGTTGATGACTATGTAGTGGATGCATCTGTAATGGATGCACGTTCTACTTCTGGATGAATGACCCTCATGGTCATAAGGGGAGCTAGATTAGCTCTAGACCCCTATGTAGCTGGTATACTCACCCTCAGAGTATGCACCTTGGGTTATAGTTGTTTGGACACTAGTTGATGCTATATGCAAGATTGCATAGCCTAATTGATAGCAGAAACAAAGTTTGGAATTCTCTATTGCATTATGTGTTATGGCGACAAGCATTAATTGCATAAAGTTGTTTTAATAGTCACCGGAGATCCATTATCCACACATTTTCATTCGATATCAAGCCTTTGGAGAGCATAGGAGATCAACCATTTAGTGTTGGAAGATTGCAGTTGGTTTATCAACAAAGAAGTGTGAAATTTTTTATCGAACCCTAGTTCGGTCGCAATGGTTTAGAAACCCTTTGGAAACGTATTTGAGAGATTGATCAAGTAATTAATGGCCACTCTAGTTGTGTTTGATGTTACTAAAAGGAAGAGATACATTTTCAAGAAGCATCCCTTTAAGTCAGTCCTAGATGACCTAGAAGGGGCATTCTCTAGAACTCCGATGGGAGTTATGCACGTAGAAGACATATGCACATACATATATTGCAAGAAGGAACCTGTAGGATTGGACAGGATTAGTTCGCCCTTAGATGTAATGATGAAACCAGACATGACATTCATGGATGAGTTTGCACACCTTACAAATCACCCGATTATTGAGTATGTGATGGCATATGAGTTCTATGAGTTTGAATGGATCAAAATCCTACTAAGCAGAATTCATGATGACCTATTTTGGATAGGATAAGTTCTAGTTTGCATCACTTTAGATCTCATTCATGAGATGACAGGACTATCCAAGATAGGCACCATTCTTCCTACTGGTAAGGATGTCAGGAAACAAGTTGAGCAAGCTTGTAAGTCCCGTAGTGATAAGTGCGGCATGACTATTGAGCCGATTGAGGAGAAGGACATAAAGCTAATGGCTATGATTCTATGTTATAAGTTCTGGCATGCAAACAGAGTCAATAGTGTGTCCATGGCAACAATTCTGGGAGCTATCAAAATTGTAAGGGAAAATGGAGAGTTCAACCTGTGTAAGATCTTGCATGCACAATTGATGGATAATGTAAGGGATATTAAGCATGATAAGAGAAAAGTGTTCATATTTGGGTCACTAATCATTTATATGTACTTCCATATTGTTGGCAAAGTATCAAATCTTTATCCTGACAGGAATCTACGCACAATGCCACAAATTTAATTCAAGGCATCATCTGAGAGCACCTTGAAAGATTTCATGGACTTACAAATAAAGACATTCAAAATCAAAATGCAAGGTATAGGATACCTGAGATTATTGTGGAGAAGTAAATGGATAGCATTTATTTCATGGTAGAGACAGATATCACATGCATGGAAGTTGTAGAGCCTATAACCAAGTGGATTCATCCACTTGGTTATGAAGTGGAGGAACATATTTTGGAAGATTATGCACAAGTCCTCTTTTCAGTGCCTAAGGATCCCAATGAACCAAGATGGGGTACTTATGAGGAGAAAACAATACAAGTAGATTTAGTCTTTTACAGTGCTGCAACAAAAAATGAAAGCATCTAAAATCACATCAGACATACTAAAAATTCATGGTGTCACACAAGCATACCTAGATAAAGCTAGGGAAGCCAAGATTTCAATGCAACTTGAGAGTGCACCCTCTTCTAAAGTAAAAATAGAGAAGACTGATGATCCTAAGGAGAAGAAGAAAAAGATAGAAGAAAACACTCTTGCACCCACACCTACTATTGATCTGGAGTCCACTCCACCTCTTGAGCCTAGTAAGATGCCTAAGAGGAAGAAGCAGACTGGTGCAAGCCACCCATCATCAAGGATAACAAGAAGCAAAGGCAGAAACACTCAAGCACCTCCTGAGGTAGGATTCAGATAGAATCTTGAAGTGTTGAGAACTAGAGTGGTAGATGAAGGGAGAATTGATCAAATTGTTAAGTTTTATGACAAATATCATGAGATTGATAAATTAGAAATCCATAGTATGATTATCAAGCACATGATTAAGTTCAAGAAGATAGTTCTAGAACTCAAAATAGTCATTCCAGATAATGTTTGGAACATTCTAGATTCTTTGAAGAGACAAGCCATAGAAGACGATTTTAGAATAAGGGAAAAGACTTTAGATGATAACTTCCATGTATATTCACTTGAAGAGAAAACATTGTTGTTGGATTTAGTGAAGCCTCACCTAAGAAGCAAGCTGAGAACTTTGTAGATTATGAATAAGGAATATGATTTGGTTGCAAAGGAAATAGAGGAGGTGTTTGAGAGAGTGTTCTTGGAAAGACACATGTATCCTCCTACTGTGCTTGCAACCCAAGTACCCTAAGAGCTAGAAAAAGAAGTTGAGATCTCTAATGCACCTATGACAGGTCCACAGGATTCTGCACCCAAAGTGACAGCTCCCACAGAAGCAATGGAGTCTGTGCACATGCTTGAAACAAAAGATGACACTATCATAATTGATAATGTTGAAATATCAATGGCGGCTACAGATAAGGACTTAGCTAAGTTTGAGGAAGCATTTGTAAGCACTGAGGAAGTAGAGATTCTATGCGCTGATGAATCTCCTAAGCAACAAGAAGAAGTGCAGATCGAAGATTTGACTAGATAGGAAGAAGAAAAGGAAGATGAACCTGCAGATGAGCCTTTTGTTCAAATACCAGTAAAGTTAAAGAGTGAAGTTATAGACAACACACTCCTTACCCCTAAGACCTCAATGTCATTTTTGTCAAGTTTGACACCTGATACAACAAGTTTAGACTCAAGGGGAGAAGAGGATTTGATGAAAATAAGTGTGTTAGCAATGGAAAAAGTAAAAGAGAAACAAGTAATGAGGAATACATTATTTTTTGAATCAGTAAGCATATTGAACATCCTACTGCCTAAGGACAAGAAATTAATAAAAGTTCATTCGGTGGATGATGTAAGCAGCATCCTATTAAGTTTTAAATCAAATTTCTCAAGCCTTGAAGAAGCAGCATCTAAGATTGTAGAAGAGAAATATCTTAAGAAGAGGTTGAATGAATTGATATGTTATTTTGTGCTTGAACTCAATTCCCTTAAGTCTAGTCAAGCTATGTTAAAATAGATAGCAACAAAAGGAAGAAAAATAATTGTTGATTGTATGAACAAAGACAAACTCACTTCAGACCTTACCAAGAAGATTCAGGAAGCTGAATCCCTAATGGCAGTTGTGAGAAAATCAGTAGAAGACCCCTCCCAAGATATTAACATGTGTAATAATGTCTATAAAGGTCAAATAGACAAGATTGAAAAGACGTAGAAAGACATAGTTAAGATAAGGGCTAGGCAAGCACAGTTAAGGCATCCACTTGTGCCTTCATTGGATGTACTCAATCAGAATATCAAGGAGATAGATGCCACTATTGTGACATATGATCAAGACTCATGTACAAAGTTAGAAAAGATGGAGAAATTAACTTATGCATTATGCACCCATCTCCAAACAGTAGATGCACTCAAGGTATTTTGGCAGCAAGAGATCCAAAACCTCAAGATTGCATACCCGGATGTACTCTTAGTGTAAGTACTTGAGTTTCATTTTTTGAGCACCTTTTTCATTAATGCCAAAGGGGGAGTAGAGTAATATGGAGTAGGAGAAGGTTAGAGTAATATGGATTAGTAGAAGGGAGATATAAGATAGAGTATATGATGTACAGAAAAAGACAAGGATATATGTTAGAAAGTTTTTTGTAAAGATGTAGTTTAGCAACTTCGGCATATTCCTTTGTCACCATTAATGACAAAGGGGGAGATTGTTGGCAAGTTGACTATACTAGTGTCGATGACTAAGATTAGTTTTTTCATTATGGCAACAAAGTCATATGGATTTTTGGTGTCAGTGCACTTACTTAGAAGATCTTAATTTGGCTAAGTATGAAAGACAGAGCAGTCAATGAAGCACCTGATGAACAAAGCATCAACACACGTGTGTATGATCAAGTTTTGGTATGTGCCCTTGAAGATAATATTTTGAGTATGTAATCATGCTAAGTCTAAGAATGCATGATCATATGAGTTAGTATGAAGAAGTTACAGTGAGTTGAAGTGACACAGTTAGTAAGCGGTAGAACAGAACAGAGCATGCAGTCGACAGATAGTATTTTGATTAGCGATTATTATTTTATTTTGTAAAGGCTATGCACCTATCGTATTTATGTTATAGACTTTTTAATATCATTGTATGTAAACATGCTTGAGCCAATTCATTTGGAAGCATTGTATGTAATACGTTATAGGTTGACTTAGTAAATAGTTTTGGTTGTGCCTATATATAAGACATGCCCTTTTGTATTAGAGGATGAGATGGACATAGAAGATGTAATAGAAGAGAAAAAGTATGCGAAGTATATGTTAAGAGCAATAAGAATGTAATAGAGCTTTACAAGAGGTTAAATAATTAGCGCAAAAAATGAATTGACCAGACAAGTAGTGTCATAGTAACAGTTCACCATTGCAGATATAGTGTGTATTTGATATCCAAGAGGTTGTAGCCTTCCTTATTGAGCAATGAGCTCTGGCAGTGAGCCTTCCACCCCTAATAGGGTTTGTTACTTCAAGACTCCTAATAGGGTCTGACCCTTGACAAGGTCATTTTACTAAAGCATTGTAATAACTACTCCTAATAGGGAAACGGAACATTAACAAGTTCATAATACACAAGTACAATTATTAGTGGGTATTAATTCCCACCAGGGTTTTTCCTTTGGCCAAGGTTCCTCTGTAATCATATTTGGTGTTATGTGTTATGGTTGAATGCTTATTTGCTTTGATATTCATTTCAGTATATAATTAATTGAGTTAAGTTTCAAGAAGCAAAAAAACATTAATATTATAGAACACTAATTCACCCCCCCCCCCTTCTCAGTGTTCACATTCCTAAAAATCATGTCATCCTTCCTCAAGAATCCCTTTACCTAGCAATATGCAAGGTGTAAATTATTCCCTTCTTATTTGCATCTCTTTTTAGCATCCTACAAAAGGATCCCTTTTAACTCTTCTTTCATGGTATCTCTTTGTATTCATCTCTTCATTGGCCTTATAGGAGTTGTGACCTCTTTTTATTGGACAATGTTTTTCTTACATGATACCTCCTTTGTATTAAAGTTGCTTTATCTTTTTTCTCTTTTCCTTAAGATTCCAAAATAAACCTAATTTTCCATCTTAAGGGAGGGGGCATAAAATGCCTCCTTATTACAAATATGATGTTTACTTTAAGCATTTTATGAAGATAACACTAGCATAATAAAACTTGCTAGGGCCATATCACTCTCCTTTTTACATTTTTAGTATATTCCCTCTAATATAATTATTTCCTTGGTTATCCTTAGGATTATTTGAACTAGCCTAACATAACTTGCTATCCCATTTGACCTCTTTCCAGGTTGGTTAACAAGCATAAAACACCTCTCTAGACCATTCAACCTATAATGCCCACCCTAGTATCTTGATATTTTGGATTGACGGGATTACTACATTGAGTATTATGGATTCTATGTTTTGTTTATTTTGATTAGATGATGAGACATTTTGAGTATATGTTTGATAATAAAACTATTTTATGAAAGTTAGTAAATGAATTAAAGTATTAGCATGAAATTTTATTTATATTCATGATTATATTGTTTATGTAGATGGATCATTTATTGTTTTACATTATGGAGTTATGACTATTTTGGAGCTAACCATACTAATCCAATTATGTTTTGATATTAATATTGTTTGATATGCTTGTGGGATGAGGGGAGGTAGTCATAGTCACTTCTACAGGAGATCCACATGATGTCGCATTGTCCCTCCTTGTCTACCATTGTTTATATATGTGTGTGTGTGTGTGTGTGTGTGTGTGTTTTGGTGTATATGTTTTTCTTAACTTGATGATATAGGCTATAGGTACCATGCATCGACTTCACCTGTTTACACAGGTCTGAGCATACCTTCAAATCCTCAAATGTTGTTGTGTGGAGATATTTCCAAGATACTCTCAAGGAACCCTTGTTGACTAAGGTTCTTATTTAGGAAGTCACCTTAATTGGGGGTTTGGGCAGTATTTTTTTTTTTTTTTTTTGAGATTTATGTTTTAGATTATGTTTATGTTGTTCCTTTATGTGTGTTATGTATTATTCTTCTCAATCTTTTAGATAAATATAATTTGGATGTATTAGATTATGTGGTTTAATTTATTATATATGTGTATGTATTTATGGATGCACACATATATACCTACGTGTATATAAATATATATAGATATGTGTTTTGTATTTGTGAATGTATTTTTATTATTGTAGAATAGATAATATAATTATAGAATAAAAATAAAATGAATAAGAGTAATAAATCACTTATTTAGTAAAACTAGCTTGCCTAGGAGTTTTGATCCCGAGACCTCCTAGGAGTTGGGCTAGTTATTTTACCGGCTATATGAGTTACTTGGGAATTCTATTTACCTTTAACATAATTATTGTCTTGGAAAAGCAAAACAAATTAATTAAAAATAAAACCTTTAATTAAGGTTCACGATAATTTACAGGAATTGTTTTAAATTTTGGGAACCAACTATAGTAGTTGGAGTAGTTTCTTCTTGTAAAGAAAATCCTCCAACCATATGGTTGGCTATTTGTATTATGGAAAATTGATAATTTTGGGATTAGAAAAAAATTGGATAGATTTGGGGTTTCAGGAAGGAAAGTTGAGAGAAGAAATTTTAGATTAAAGGATATAGTTTGGGGTTAGGAGAATCTCTATGAGGAAGGAGGTATTTTCTCTCATAAAGAGTTAGAAGTGTTTTCCCAAAAGGAAAACCATCACCCTGAAGCTTGGAAGAAAGGTGTTGGTTTATACGGGAAGATGAGGATTGCTCAATATTAAAAGGGTTTTCTCCATAGGACCACAAGTAGGATTTTGAACTAGGAAGAATATTTAAATGTCTGCAAATGTGTGGTGGGTGTGTGTAATGTCCCCATTTTTTAAAGCTCTTGGGATTATCCTATCATGTAACCCTCATAGGCTAATGAGGATGGATAGAGGGTCTCTTTTAGTGGGCATCTACTTCAGGATTCAGTATGCTTTGGTTTGGCTTTCGTTTGGTGTCATTTGGACTTCATTTGTTGTAGTTTTGCTACGTTACCTATTTATAGTAAGCCTAATGTTGTTCGAGAAGGACCCTTTCTATTTTTTGAAAGTGCATTTGGTCACATGGGGAAATAATAGGTGTGACTCTTGTTTCAGATAGAATATTAAAAGGATAATTATTTGGGGAGTCATTATTATTTTGGTGGCCAAATTATTATTAAATCATTAAATGGCATATTATAAAGTTATAATTTAACTTTATAGTTTCACTTAAGTTTAGGGTTGAGTCATCATGGGAAGGGGCCATTTATTTAATTAATTCATGGAAGCCTAATCCAAGGTATTAATTTAAAGTATTGGAGTAAATGAATTATTAAAAGGAAAAGTATATCTATTTATCCCACATTGGTAAGAATTGTGTTTGAGCTCTCACAAGAAAGAATAAAAAGGGACTTGAGAGCTAATTCTCAAATACCTTATGTCATTTGATTAAATATTGAAAAGTGTTCTTGGAGGAGAATTTCAAAATTCTTGAAGAAAGCAAGGGTTTCATTGAGTTTGGTCTTTAGATTTTGGAGAGAACTCTTGGATTTTTATGGGATTCAAACTTTTCTTGGAGGGCTGCATTTTCCTTCAAGAGTCTCCTATGCTTTGAGTTGGTTGTTATATTATTGAATTGTAAATATGAACTATTCTCAGCATTCATTGTGAAGATTGTATGACAAGTTTAAGAAAAGTTTCATTCATATTTTAGAAGCTGCATTTCAAATCAGGAGTGTTGTGTTTCAAATTCTGGGCAAGTTTCTTGTTATTTAAGTGTTGTGTTTTTTGTGGAAGACACTTGTGTTGACATTCAAAATTCTAGGGAGCTAGCACATGTTTAATAGGGTTGTATTGTTATCCTTCAAGCTGCGTAAGGGATTTGAGGAAGGCTGCAATACATATTAAAGAGACACGTTACATATCATGGAGGTTGTGTTTTGGTTACAAATTGTCATTTACAGACAAGCGTGATTTCATCTTAGCAAGTAGTTGTATTAAATAAAGGTGTCTTTCATAATGATTACCTTATTTATGATTCTTGCAATTATTAAATCAAATATTGTGAGCATTTGAATTATAAATCACTATTGTTCATATTGCTTATGTTGAGAAATTTAGTGCAATATTATCTCTGATTTTTAATTGAAAAATTGCAAATAAGTTATAAATATTTTGGATCTCTATTAAATTGTAATTAAATTTGAGAAAAGAGCTAGTTTGCAAAAGAGAGCCAGTTGGGCTCATTGCAATGATATCAGATCTTTGATCTTGCCAGCCTAGAGGTTATGAGGGCTTAGCTATGGCAAATAGGTTTGTGCCTAGTATGCATTATGTCTGTAGGGGTAGAACTTCACCCCCACCAAAGGGTAGTAAACAAGGAAAGTAGTTGAATAGCATGGTTAATCTCAAGAAGCAAACAAATGCCATGATGGAAACTATGGAAAAGCTTAGACAAAATTAGGAAAGGATGAGTGCTTTGCTTTCAAATCTGTCAACCATAGACAATGTGGCAAGGTATATGGTTTTCATTTTTAAAAGGTCTTCCTCATGGAGAAAACAAGAGAACTGGGAGGATTGTATAGGTGTAGCTTCCACAACCAACAACCATCAAGTAGTGGAACCTTTTCTCAATGAGGCAGTTACTAGTCCCTATACGCGTGATGCTAGAGGCTCTTCCCAAGAGCATGTGGTTATGAGAGACTTTCTTGAGGACATATGTATTAAATCTCACCATTTCCATATGACAAGAGCTCATGATCATGAGAATGTTGATGACATGATAGCCACCATTGATTGTAGCCCTACATCAACTAGTAGTAATGAAATTACTAACGATATAGGTTCTAATTTTTATGACAGCAGTCCTATGTTTGAACTTATTGATGTTGTTGATGACAGGGCAAGTGTAGAGGATGTTATGGATATCACTATGGGTTTTGACTCACATGATGAGAGTGTTAGTTTTCAGGATTGCATGCTAAATGTGAGTTCTTCTAATTTGGATTTCTATGATAGCAGTGAGTCACGTTGGTAGTGGCATGTGATATTAGAGGTTTTATAGGTTGGTGATATTGGCATTGATGATGTGGACACTAGTGATGTTATCTATGAGGATGATTCATGTTGTAGCGAGTCTGGTTTATCATATCAGATGTTGGGTGATGACTCAGAGTGGTTATCAGATGATGATAGGTCCCAAGATCATAATTTACAAGGACTTATTATAGATAGGGAGGATTTACAGAGGCATGACTCAATTCAGATAGAGTCGGTTACTCATCATGTTTCTCACAGCTTACAAATACCTAGCTTAGACTAGCATATGGGATCAGTTCACTTTGTGAACAATCCTTTATTTGATATGGATGTCACTATGACTTGTGACAATCCACTATTTGAGCTCAGTGATGATCCCTTTCAGGTGTTTTATGATGATGATGGTGATGTTTGGGATCATATTAGTGCACCTGGTTATCAATAAGATGTTACAAGGGTCTAGTCAAGCCTAGTGGAGCAGTTTACAAGGGTATACATAGTGAGGAGTGCTTATAGTTTCACTTTTGATCTTCACATTCGAGACATCTACCAGTTGCAGAGTTCTTTAGTGCATCCATTTGATGATTGGTATGATAGTTTAGTTGGCATGAAGACTGGGGGGAAGTCTAGTCTATTGGTTGAGTTACTCTTGTGTGAGTTACTCTCGGTTGAGTTTCTCCTGTGTGGTGATCCTATTGCAGCATCTTTAGTTTGGGTGTTGAGTTCGGTATCTCAGATGTTTTTGTTGATACTTTTAATGCTGATGATTTCTTTATAGGATTTTTTGATGATAGGGACATTACAGATGACCATCCTTGGGATCCAAGTGGGTGGTGATGTTGCTTTGTTTTTCCTGATTGCTTGAGGACAAGCAATTTTAGGAAGGGAGGATTGTAATGTCCCCATTTTTTTAGGCTCTTTGGATTAGCCTATCATGTGACCCTTATAGGCTAATGAGGATGGATAGAGGGTCTCTTTTAGTGGGAATCTACTTCAGGATTCAGTATGCTTTGGTTTGGCTTTCATTTGGCGTCATTTAGACTTCATTCACTATAGTTTTACCACGTTTACTATTTATAGTAAGCCTGATGTTGTTTGAGAAGGACCCTTTCTAGTTTTTGAAAGTGCATTTGGTCACATAAGGAAACAATAGGTGTGACTCTTGTTTCAGACAACATATTAAAAGGATAAGTATTTTGGGAGTTATTATTATTATTTTGGTGGCCAAATTATTATTAAATCATTAAATGGCTTATTATAAAGTTATAATTTAAATTTATAATTTCACTTAAGTTGAGGGTTGAGTCATCATGGGAAGGGGCCATTTATTTAATTAATTCATGGAAGCCTAATCCAAGGTATTAATTTAAAGTATTGGAGTAAATGAATTATTAAAAGGAAAAGTATATCTATTTATCCCACATTGGTAAGAATTGTGTTTGAGCTCTCACAAGAAAGAATAAAAAGGGACTTGAGAGCTCATTTTCAAATACCTTATGTCATTTGATTAAATATTAAAAAGTGTTCTTGGAGGAGAATTTCAAAATTCTTGAAGGAAGCAAGGGTTTCATTGATTTTGGTCTTCAGATTTTGGAAAGAACTCTTGGATTTTTATGGGATTCGAACTTTTCTTGGAGGGTTGCATTTTCCTTCAAGAGTCTCCTATGCTTTGAGCTAGTTGTTATATCGATGAATTGTAAGTGGGAACTATTCTCAGCATTCATTATGAAGATTGTACTGCAGGTTTAAGAGAAGGTTCATTCATATTTTGGAAGCTGCGTTTCAAATCAGGAGTGCTACGTTTCAAATTCTGGGCAAGTTTCTTGTTATTTAAGTGTTGTGTTTTGTGTGGAAGAGACTTGTGTTGACATCAGAATTCCAGTGAGATAACACATGTTTAATAGGGATGCATTGTTATCATTCAAGTTGCGTAAGGAGTTTGAGGAAGGTTGCAATACATATTAAAGAGACAAACTGCATATCATGGAGGCTATGTTTTGGTTATAGATTGTCATTTACAAACAAACTTGATTTCATCTTAACAAGAAGTCGTATTAAATAAAGGTGCCTTTCATAATGATTACCTTGTTTATGATTCTTGCAATTATTGAATCAAATCTTGTGAGCATCTGAATTAGAAATTGTTATTTTCCATATTGCTTATGTTGAGAAATTCAATGGAATATTATCTCTGATTTTTAATTGAGAAATTGCAAATAAGTTATAAATATTTTGGATCTCTGTTAAATTGCAATTAAATTTGAGAAAAGAGCTAGTTTGCAAAAGAGAGCTAGTCAGATTCATCATTGTGTGTGTGTGTGTGTGTGTGTGTGTGTGTGTGTGTGTGTTTTAAAATATTATATTCATGTATCTGTATTATAGCTTTTATGCAATTAAGATGATTTATCAGGAAATAGATTTTGGAAGTGTGTTTGGGTGGAGTAATAAGGATAATATAAAATTATGGTGGAAAGTTAGTGGATTTTCTTTTTTATTTCTTACCTGGGATTATTTATTGATGGTATTATAGTTTTAAGGGAGTTAATTCCTCTATATATTTATGGTTTAGGAAGGTTTAAGAAGGATTAGGAAGTTTTGCAAGTAATTTTCCTTTTTTAAAATTTTATGCAATTTTCTATCTATGTTTTGTACATAGTATTAGTTTTTAATTAAATGGAGGGATGTTGTGAGTTAGAGAGGGGATATAGATGTGATACTAGGAGAATTTAACCAGGTCTATCTTAGAAAGCCTTCCCCGAACCCTCTTCATACTCTATATGGGTCGTAAAATCAATTTGGAAGCAATTCTAGGAGTTTTTAAGCAGGATCTCATACAAGTAAAGATGCATGGCCATGAATACTCACAATAACCTATGGGAGTACTCGTATCAGCCTATGGGAATACTCATATGGGAATCAAGAGTTATAGAGTTCAATTTGGGCACTTCATGGTGTGGGTTTTGGTCTGCATATCTTAGTTTTTGGTCCCAATCCTTGTTTGCATCTTTTTATCTCTATGAATGTTCATTATATTGCATGAGGCTATCATAAAGTTGTAATTAATGTGTCTTGTGTTTGAAATAAATTTTTATTACTCTTATTTTTCATATGTTTAAGGTTAGGGCTCATCCTCAAGGTTTGAGTACACATAAGAGTTTCCTAAACCTGTGGAATAGATTACATGAAGTGTTTTCATTTCCTTTATAGCATGTTTTGGGTAGGTAACTAGGTACCCTAGGTGAGCATCTCACATAGATTTTGAGGCCCAAAATGTATGCTAGGAGATCCTATGGGTGGGTTCTTAATCTAGTGATAATTATAAAATAAACTTGGGTGGGGGGTTTCTAAAAGATAATAAAAGATATGTAATGTTATAGTCCACATAGACCCATTGGAGTGTCAGGACCATGGGTAACTTCCAGGGTAGATCCTTAACATAAAATGGGACTTGTGTTACATGGTTTCCATGGTGAATCCCAATACACAAGTTGTGTGATGACACTCACCTAGATGGTATTCTAGAACCTTAACCTTTGTGTTCTAGCATGGGGTATTTTGTATGTTTTTACCCTTTCTCTTTTGGTATTTGAGTGAATGGTTTCATTTTCCTTAGATTTCCTTAGGCCTTGTGAGTACCTTGTTATATCTCCTAGCACAAGGGGTGAGAATTCACAAGTTCCACATGGTTGGGTGGCAAATATTTTTTGAGGTGTTGTTTTTGGTTTGTGTTTTGGCTTGAGTTCAGGATTTGGATGGTGATGATGATTTCCACTTTTGTATAGTGCACTTATATCTATTGTAATAAAAAATGTAAAGATATATTGTAAGACTTTTGGGCAATTTGATGTAATTGTATTTGAAATTGAAAGAAAGAAGAAATGTAATTGGGAAGGGTGGTTTCAAGAATATAAAAAATGGAATGTTTATTGGTAACTTGGAATATTGTAATAAAGGTTTATAATTGTCTAATTTCTACCCTATTTCTCTTATGAATCTTGAAATGTAAATTGAAAAGTAAGGATTTCTAAATCACAAAGTTTATTTATGTTTGGTAAGTACAAATGAATTATGTGTAGGATATGGTTAATTGGAAAAGAAACTAAAAATGAAGAGATAAATGTACTGAAGCAAATAAAAGAAGTAATATGTTATTTATTCCTACCTCTTTTCTAAAAGCTAAATGTTATGTAAAGTAGGTAAGAAAATGAATTCATAAGTTTGTTAATTGAATTAGTGGTTTTAATATTAGTAACAAACGTTAAGGGAACCTTTAAGGAAATTTCCATATGTAGGATTATCAAATAAGTTCTTAGTAATGATATAAAAAAAATAAAAAAATTTACTTTTCTTTGTACTTTACACCTTTTCCTTATGGGTTCTCTAATGGGGACGTTACACAACCTCTCATTTACATTTTTTTTATGAGTTGACTAGAATGTGATAGAACATCAAATCTCTCTTTACACTCTCTTTGATGTGTGGAACTATCATAACATAATTTTCTAGATCATTTCCCCCTTATCTCTCTTTCTTATCTATCTCTCATGGATCACCTAGCACAACATAACTACCTAGCCTATGTCATCTATGATTATCTTATTCTCTCCTTCATGATTCCCTAGATGAACACATTTTTCTATTTTATTGAATTGTGGAGTCTTATAGTATCTTTGATGTGTGCTCTTTTTCTTTTCAAGTGACCACTTATGTTTTTTCTATAGCTTTCTAAGCATGATGTTAACAGTTGAGACATTTATTTAGTGATGTCTCTTTAACTAGTTGACTTGGACTTTTAGTAAGCTTTAGGATTTTACTTTTATTTTTTATATCCTTGCATATGGATGTACAAGTTTAAATCCCTGGTTTGGGGGCTTGTGTCCTTAAAATTAGTGATATTGTATCTCCTTTTAGTTTACCCATGATCTTTATTTTTCTCTCTCTTCTTGCTACTTTATCATGAGCATGAGGTGGAATTATACTCCCACTAAAGTGGGGGCTAAATTTATCATCCTAAAAATTAAGCACCCTTAATTAGGTACTCATTTTATCTCCATTTTAGTGTATATAGTTTTCCACGTTGATTTCACATTCTCCTAGTGCTTACTGGACCTTCAAATTAACATTATATTGACACAATTTCCTAAGAAATCAAGGTTAGCCCTTATTTCTATCTATACTCCTCTATTTTCTCCTCCAAATCAAATAATTTATTTCATCTCCTCACTATAAGATGGGTCTTACCTCATTTTAAAGTTTGAGGCATAATTTCCACATCAATTAATCTCATTTCTTTGCACAATTTATCTTTTGGGGTCTCGAGATTGTCTTTCTCCCCATGAAATTTTTCCATGAATAGGTTGACTTTGTGGGTACACGTCACCATTGGTGACATGTCCCTGACATTTTTGCCTAAAATTTTAAGGATGGGATTTTATGGTCTCACTCCCCAAAGCTACATCCATAAGTCATTATCATTTTTCTAAGTTAGTCTAAAGGAGGTTTCACTTTTAAATCTCTATATAAAGGCCCCCCTTTTTCTATTATTTCACAATAAGAACAACAATAATAATGATAAGGGATCCAACCAAGTAACCAAGTGATTAAGTGAAATATCAAGATCTTTAAGCCATTCTTCTTCCTCCTCGTCAAGCATTGTGGAAAACTACAAAATCCATCATTCAAGGCTTTGGTTTCATGATTTCCTATTTGGATTTTATGGAGTTCAAGTTATTGCATTAACACTTTTCCATCAACATATAAGGTGAATTATGTTTCAGATCTAGCTTCTATTTCATATTTCCTTATGTAGTTTCCATTTATTTTCAAGGTTGATTCCTAAAGAGGAGTTTGACCAAGGAAACCCCATTTTTCCAACCTTTCTTCCCATTTTTTATGTGCATGAACAAGTTACAGAGCCATGATTTCATATATGGACAGTGCATGAATGAGAAAGTTTCATATGAAAGTGTTAGGATCAGATCAATTTTTTATCCATCCCAAGGTATAGATTGAGTTTCATCCCATCCCTTCAATTTTTAGGTAAAATTTGGTAGGGAGTCAATTTACAACCTTCAAGTCTCAGATCTATTATTATAGCTCAGTCTGAGACTCAAACAGTCAAAAATTTGAGTCTGAAAGTTCACCTTTTCTATTACATTTCTAGGTGCATTCAAATCCTTCTCCATTATCTTTTACATTAGTTTTCTCAATTTCTTTAGATAATATTTGTTCTTACTTAGTATATTTCATATTGATATCATTCTTTATATCTCAATCATAAGCAACAAAGGAATCAAAAACCCTCAAGCATAGATATTGCATTGGCATATTCCAAGTGGTGTTAACCATATTTGTCTTGGGGTGGTTTTTATTCCAATGTGTAATATGAATTGGGTAAAATATCCCTTTTACATATCCTCATTTTATATTGTACAATATCATAAACATCACAGCATGTGGGATAAAATGGGCTCCCACAAGGGTTGAGCCCAAAATGTTGTCATTCTTATTTGAGCAGTGCTAATCATGGAGAAGTGTGCATTTCCTACATCAAACATGTTATTATAGTCCAACTAAGAAGATATGAATAATTCATGTAATGGTGGATCTTTTGATTCACTATTATAAACAACGCACATTTCTTCAATGGGATTATAATGACAAAGATGATGTAGCCACCCTGTCATGGTTAATAGTGCCCTTGATAGGATATTCAAAATCATAATGATAAAATAATCAATAAAGGGATGCTTTTTACATGGTGATCATTTGAGATCAAAGTAAGACAATATAGATAATAATAACACTGCAATTAATGTCAAGGGACAACAATATAATAGTCATGAAGATATTACCAATTGAAGCAATAATGGAAAGAACATAAAACAACTATACACCAACATATTAAAACACTGAAAGGAATGATAGAGATAGAATGCAGAAAATAAACCACTATGATCATGAGATAACAATCATGGAACATAAAAACAATGACA